>CM077152.1:23339169-23406591 GCA_039583875.1 Platanthera guangdongensis
CATGGACCGGATAACATTCCTTCTAATGCACTTTGCTGTCTCGAGCCATAAGCTATCACGCTTCCGTGCTGCAGTAGCACACAACCCAAACCAGCTGCCCGAAGCATCGCTATATATTCATAGCCTTCGGTTCCACATGGCGAACTCAGCACATGCGCCGTGGTCAACCGACACTTCAGTTCCTCAAAGCTCGCGCGCACTCCGGCGTCCAAACGAACTTATGCTCCTTCCTCGTCAAAAGTAGTGAGAGGTAGTGCTATCCGCGAGAAGTTCTCTACGAAGCGCCTATAATAACCGACAAGCCCAAAAAGCTCCGGACTTCTGCTACCGTAGCAAGCTCAGGCCACTCCCGTATCGCAACAATCTTCGCCGGATCCACCGCAATACCCTCTCCACTCACTATATGACCGAGGAACGCTACTGAGGATAGCCAAAACTCGCACTTCGAGAACTTGGCATACAACTGGTTTCTCCTGAGTGTCTCCAACATCAAATGGAGATGCTTGAAGTGATCCTCTTCACTTTGCGAGTACACCAAAATATCGTCGATGAAGACGGTCACGAAATGGTCCAAGTACTCCCTGAACGTCCTGTTCATCAAATCCATAAATACTGACGGCGCATTAGTCAGCCCAAACGGCATGACCGTAAACTCATAATGCCCGTACCTCGTACTAAACGCTGTCTTCGGGATATCACTCTCCCTTATCCGCAGCTGATAGTACCCAGCTTTGAGATCCAACTTCGAGTACACCGTCGACCCGACTAACTGATCGAAGAGATCATCAATCCGGGGGATCGGGTACTTGTTCTTCTCAGTCAGCTTGTTTAGCTCCCGATAATCAATACACAACCTCAAGCTTCCGTCCTTCTTCTTAACAAAGAGGACCGGTGCGCTCCAAGGCGAAGAACTCGGGCGCACATACCCTTGCTCCAACAACTCTTGTAGTTGAACTTTCAGCTCCGCCATTTCCTTAGGCGCTAGCCGATACGGAGATCGTGACACAGGCTTTGCACCTGGTACTAGCTCGATCGTAAAATCTATCTCCGTTGAGGCGGGGCTCCAGGAAGATCTGCGGGGAACACATCAGGGTATTCCGATACCACTGAAATACAATCCAACGCGGGCTTCGGCTTTGCAACCTCCACTAGTGTAAAGAACAGTTCTGCTCCAGCACGAACCGCCTTCACCACCTGAAGAGCAGACATCAACGTCTTGCTCGACCCCTTCAAGCCCGTAAACGTCGTCTCACGACTTGCTCCCAGCTTTACTTCCTTGCTACCGCAATCTATGTGGGCCTGCTGCTCCGAGAGCCAGTCCATGCCAAATATGACGTCGAACTCCACCAACGGAAGTAAAGACGCCTGCAGGTCGAACTCCTGCTCCCCAATACGAACTTAACGTCGCAGATCCTAACCGCTCGCATCGAACACCCATTGGGCAACAACACATCCAACTTATCCTTCGCCATCGAAGAAGGGACTCCGATGCGTGATATAAATCCTTCAGACAAGAAGGAGTGTGAAGCTCCCGTATCAAAGAGTGCTCGTGCCGGGTTTTCACAAATCAACACAAATCCTAACAAGCAGTGGTAAGGTAACATATACATAACAAGCATATAAAGGAATTGACTTGCTATAAATTAAACCGTACCTGTCACACATCAGCTTGTTTAATGGCCTCCTGTTGGCCAGATTGTAGACCCTTGGTTGGGCCGGAGCATAGTGGGATGCGGTCGACTCCACCGCCTTTCCCTTCTCTTCATAAGTGGCTCCCGGCCTCCTCTCGGACTTAGGACGTCCGCTCCAACAATCACGGGCGTAATGCCCGTCTTGCCACAAGTAAAGCACGCGCCCGGGGTCCGACTCGTAGTCGCCCCAGAAGCGCCAGAAGGAGCTGGACCCGAAGTCCTAGGCTTCTTGAAAGACTTCCGATAGCCAGACTTGGAAGTATTGGACACTTTAAACTCAGATTTTCTATCAACCAAGCCTTTCTTCGCTTGCACACTCTTCATGTCCTTCTCCAAGGACCGGGCAGTATTGACCAAGGTTAAGAAACCCTGCGTCATCGGCCCCGACAGTAAAAGTCTCAGCTCATCCCTCAAGCCTTCATAAAAACGATTGGTCTTGCGCTCCTCATCCATGATGGTGGAGCTAGCATAACGACTCAACCGCGTAAACTCGTGGAGATATTCATCACGCTCCTCTCACCCTGTACCAACCTCAGGAACTCATTCTCCATTGAAATCCTCTGAGTAGAAGGGAGGTATCTTGCTAAGAACAATTCCGAGAACTCTTCCATCGGAACGTCTATCAGTTGTCTACCTCGCAGATGATGCAGCTCCAAACCTTCCCACCACATCCTCGCTTCACCGTCCAGCAGAAACGTAGCGATGGTGGTCATCTGCCACTCCTCCGTTTCCGTCGCTGTCATGACTCTCTTCACCCTGGAGAGCCAGTCTTCAGCCTGAGATGGGGTTCCCAACCCCGAGAATAACGGAGGGTTAAAGCTCATTACATGCTTCAACTGCCTCTCAGTCGCCCTCCTTGGCACTATTGGTTCCACAATCACTTGCTCCGCCCTCCTCGGCTCAGCCTCTTGCAGAGGTACTTGCTCCATCACAGGAGCGGGCTGCTGCGCTTGCCTCCCAGGCTGCGCATTGATCACGGCCAACACCGCTTCAGCCACCAATCTTATATTTTCAGCCGACAAAGGTGTGGCGGGAGCAACTTCCGGTGCACTACTTGCCTCAGAAACTCGGCGTTCTGACGGCCCAACACCACTGCGGGTCACCTATAGTGGTACAAAACACCGTTAAGCGAACAAATAAATTGCAAAGAGCAATTATAGGAACACGCAGGTTCCTCAAACACGAGTATTTTCATTCCTAAGTGGACATTCATGGGTTCTTTTTACTGTTATAACGATGACGCACACAACGTGCTCACCACCCCTTAAAAAGAATTCGCCCACGAATTCAGTTCAAGCCCGACCAAAACCAGAAGTCTGATACCAAATTGTAACACCCCCTATCCGTCGCATAGCATATAGCAGTAGGTCCGGTCGGGGCCCGACGCCATATGCCACAGACAGACCGGGTGGTTACTAATGGAAACCATCCAACCAATCTCAACGTCCTACACAGAGCATTCTAGCGGAAGCAGTTTATAAGTTGTAAAACAAGAACCCAGCGTAAGAGCACGAATGTCCACTAACAAGATAATAGGAATGTTATTACAAAATACCCAAAAGTCGGCCTTAAGGCCTTACAAAATGTTTCACTTGTCTTTTACATGATTTACAAACCTCGGCTCGCAGGCCGACCATACATGAATAAAACATAAAACATTTCCACTTGGGCCTTCGAGGGCCAGCTTCGCAAAAAGGGCTTTAGCCCGCTATTGACCGCTTGGTCCAGCTGCACCTGCAAGCAAACAAACCACCGCATGGTGGCAAACAAAGCAACGGTCAGCAATGCTGACCAAATTATAACGATCCCGCCCCCAACTCGGGGCGGCGATGCTCCTTCCCTGCATTTCATTAGCACAAGCGAGCAATGCATATAACCATAGCCATTTCAACACAGACGTTGGCTCGTACGGCCACACGCCCCGTGCACTCAGGGCACATTCTCGGTGAACCGGTCGATGTCACGTCAATTTAAGCCATTAACATTCCGGACTCACCACCGCCACTTAGACGGTCATTCCTATGAGCAATTTGTCTTCATGGTATTGGTCACGTCAATTTAATCCATCGACCACCGAAGACCCCCCATTTATGCCAACGGCGAGTGCCATGTAACTTTAGGTCTCTCTAACCCGAACGACATAAAGCGGGTACGGCTCCATCTAACCCGTGCTCACATCGCAACGACAATTTAAGCCATATGCGCGGGTCAAACTTTCACCGAGTCCCATTCTAACACAAGTCACATAACCCCGTTATGTTGTTCAAGTTGGCTCTCAGGCCACCAAGTTGGCAAGACCTCGTGTCCGCCCAGTTTTCCGGGTGCACCTTTGGGTTAGTCCCCAAGGCTCCCTGTTGCAATCTACCGCGTAGAAAACCCGAAAAACACCCAATAGCACGGAGTCTTCTCCGTCCTTATGCAATGCAACATCACCGATCCGAACTACATGTCTACTTTCTCAATGATAATATTTTTATTACCCTCTGGAGGGTTGTACATTGATTGTATTTCTTGATGAATCATCACAAAATCAGCTGGAGGATAGATAACTTGAGCAACTTCAGCTTGAACCCCTTCTAAGTAAGCAGGTTGTATACCGGACTCAGCCACATTATCATCATCACAAAGGGGTGGATATCCAAGTGTGGCTCTGATGCTATTGGATATCCATTTAGCATGATCAGATCCAGCTTTGACTAATACTCTCTCCCCCTTTATGACTTCTCTAGCAATATGATCCCTAAGATCATCTTTCTGAAATCTGATTTGGGCATCCAGAAAATTGACTCCATCTTTATAAAAAGACTTCAACTTCAGTAGCTGTGCAGAGATATTCTTTTGAGAATCTGTAATAGCAGTTTGAACAGCAGCTATTCCTTCTTGTAATTGCTTAGCAAATTCTGCCTTGTCTGTAGCCCTTGCTGCAGTCTGTGCAGTAGCAATATTCTTCATCTCTGTTACAATCACATTATGTGATTCTGTTAGATTATCATTCATTCTTAGTTTATTCTCTAGGACATAGCCTTGCTTAAGAGCTATATCATCAACTTGTGTTTTTATTTTTTCTTGATGGGTAGCTAGGAAAACCACTGCATTGCCTCCTTTGTGGAAACAATCAGTCATTTCCTTCTTATTTTGATTCACTTCAAATCTTATTGATTTTATATCTGTTGCCAAAGAGAGTTGTAGATCTTTATGTGTCTCATCCATATATTTCTCCATGGCAATCCTTTGCTCATCTAACTTGACTTGCAAGGCCACCAACAATGAGCTGTAATCAGCTGTTGGGGCAGGTAGTGGAGCAACAGTTTGTAATGCCTTCTTGTAGCTCTGGCTTCTCCTTTTGAAGACCATTAGCTTTCTCTTCTTAGCTCTTGAAGCTTCTTCATCCTCAGATGCTCATCTTGTTGGCGGCCTCTACTTGTCTGTTGCTCTGAGGATGATGTACAGAGGCGAATCAAAGATCCATCCCTAGCTGCTTGCAGAAGTCTTCCAGCTCCAGGCTGACAAATAACGAGCCTTTGTCAGTGATGATGGCGAGAGGGATCCTGAACCTACAGGCGATCTCTCCACAGATGAAGTTCTTCGCGATCTGAGACGCGGTCTTGACAAGAGTTTTTGCATCGTTCTACTTGGAGAAATAGTCGATCATGACGAGAACAAACTTCTTCTGACCGCTAGCTTGGGGAAAAGAGCCTATCGAATCCATCCCTCAAATGGCGAAGAGCCAGAGAGCGATGATTGAGTGAAGTTGTTGAGCCGACTGTAACTCGAGAGGTGCGAAGAGTTGACACTTCGAACACTTCTTTGATACGGCTTCTATATCCTTCTGAATGGTCGGTCAGAAGTAGCCTTGCCTCAAAATCCTCTACTCTAGAGTACAAGTTCCAGAGTGGCTACCACACTCTCTTGAATAAATTTACCCATGCATTTGAAGGATTTCTTTTTCTTACAAGCACCTGGCTAGAGGGCCCGAAATTGTGTTGCGGTACAGTTCCCCTTCATGCAGCAGATAATAAGTCGCTTTGTATCAAAACTTCCTCTAGTCTCCCTCAATGGAGGGAAGTTGACCTGTCATTAAGAACGTAACGAACGGGTCCTTCCAAGAAGCCCTTTGCTCGATCTTCATCATCTTCCCATCCTTGATGGATGGTCAAAATAGCTGTCACTGTTCCTTCGGCCCTGGTGTCGTACTTGGCGAGATAGTTTGCCTCTGAGTTCTCCTCTCGGGGCACATGCTCGACGAAGAAATATTGGAATCTTCCCATCAAGCCTTTAACATTCGCCAAATATCTCTGTAGGATAGGGTCGCGCACCTCGAACTCTCCCCTGATTTGCGATGCGACCACCATTGGGTCGGTGAAGACTTTGAGATCCTGGATTCCCAACTCCTTGGCGAGATGCAAGCCTGCTACCATGGCATCGTACTCTGCTTGGTTGTTTGTGACAGGGAAGAGGACCTCGACTGCTTGCTCAATCCTAATTCCCTAGGGGCTCACTAGTACGACATCTGCTCCCATTGAATTCTTGCCCAAAGCTCTGTCCATGAACATTTTCTATGAGACTGGGCTGGAAGAGCCTTCGTCTCCTCCTGCCTTGGCCAAGAAGTCGGACAGAAAGTCCGCAATTGTCTAGGCCTTGATCGCCACTCTTGGTGAATAGGAAATGTCGAACTCGCTGAGCTCTACCACCCATTTTGTCAACTTTCCTGAATGCTCCACTCCATCCAAGATACTTCGCAGTGGATTATCAGAGACAACCTTGATGGAGTGAGCTTAAAAATATGGGCGGAGCCTCCGAGCCGAAACTGCCAAGGAGAAAACTAGTTTCTCCATGGTAGAATATCTTGCGTCTGCTTGCCTCAGCACCCTACTCACATAGTAGATATGGAGCTGCTTCTTCACCTCTGCTCTGACAAGCACAGAACTAACTGCCTCCACTCCCACTCTTAAATAGAGAAGGAGATCTTTGCCTTCCTGTGGGCCTTGGAGTAGAAGAGGTTGAGTTAGCTGCTGCTTGAGCTTTACAAAAGCCTTCTCACACTCTGCGGTCTACTCAAACTTTTGGTTGCCTTGGAGAGTTTTGAAAAATGGAGAGCACTTCTCTCCTGCCATAAAAAGGAAGCAGCCAAGACCTGTCGGCCTTCCGGTCAGCCTCTGGACTTCTTTAGAATTCTTCAGGCACGCCATCCCCAGAATGGTCATTACTTTGTCAGGGTTAGGCTCCACCCCTTCATAGTGAGGAGGTGACCTAAGAACTTCCTCCTTCCTACCCCGAAGACGCACTTTGCCGGGTTGAGCGACATCTTGTACTTTCGTTGGGTTGCAAAGGTCTCCACCAGATCCTTAGTGTGCTCTGTGATGCTCTTGCTCTTGACCAGGAGGTCATCCATGTACACTTCTAGATTTTGCCCCTTTTGTTCTTTGAAAACTTGATCATCATTCTTTGGTCGGTCACCCCTGCATTCTTAAGCCCAAAGGACATCATCTTATAGTTGTAGCAGCCGTCTCTAGTGATGAAGGAGGCGTCACGACAATCGGGGGATGCATCCGGATGTGGTGATACCCTGAAAAAGCATCAAGGAAACTCATCAGGAAACCGGATGTCTGAATCAACTAGCACGTCGATTTGAGACAATGGGTAACAATCTTTCGGGCAAGCTTTATTCAACATTGAAAAGTCTATACATACTCTTCAGCCCCGATAGCCTTTTTAACCATTACAACATTGGAGACCCAGCCTGGATACTGGATCTCCAAAACAAAACCTGTCTCCAACAGCTTCTTCACCTCCTCCCAGATCAGCTCGGCCAGCACGACGTCGCTTTCCCTCTGCTTCTGACGGATTGGGGGCAACTTAGGGATCAAGAGTGAGGCGATGATAGACAACCTCTGTATCGATTCCTGACATCTCTGCGACACTCCAAGCAAAAATTTCCACATTATCTTGCAGACATGCGGTCATATCCATCTACCCTTCCAGCTTTAGGGACCCTCTGATCTTTAACAACCCGGGCTCTCCTCTCTTGGAGATCACCTCTAGTTCTTCCAGCTCCTCAGCAACTCTCTACCCTTCTTCCCTCTCCAGAATCTTCTCCCGCCTCTATGTATCCTCCATCAAACTAATGGTGTTGATGACATTCAGATAACATTCCCTGGCAGCCTCTGGATCACCTCTGACCGCACTTGGACATCCCCCTAACAGTACTTCAAGCATTGATGGTACGGTGATGAAATCACCATGAAGTAGTTGATGAGGTATCGTCCGAAGATGGTGTTGTAGCATCTTGAGGCGTCGACGATGACGAACTTGCATCAGATTGAGGTACCACCAAGAGTTACCAGAAGATCAGCTCCTCCCTCCACCTCTTTCTTCTCTCCAGAGAAACCAAAGAGGGGTCCGTCCACAGCTTGGATCCTAGACGCTTTCACCCACAACCCGACAAAGGTCCTCTTAAAAATGATGTTCATCGGACTCCCGTTGTCTGCCAGGATTCAGTCAACTGTGAAGTCCTCGATGGCGGCTTGGATGACGAGGGCGTCATGAAAGAGGTTCTCATTCCCCAATATGTCCTCCTCAGAGAAAGTGATCTCCTCCAACGGCGACCATGTTTGAGAGGTCGAGGCGACGCTCTTTAATTAAATCTGTTGGAGACTCCCCTTGCGGGAAGCTCCAAGCCCGACTCCTCCATTGATTACTCCTACCTGCCCACTTCCTTGGTCGTGGAGCACTTCCCCATGACCTCCTAAGTCGACCCGATCCTCGTTCCTCCTCCCCGGAGTTTGGAACGCTACGGGTCCTGCGGGGACCTCCCGCCTCGGCTGTCCCTCTCTGTCGCTCCTGCCTCCAACCTTCTCCTTGCCTCACAAAAGTTTGGGCAGGGCATAGTCCTGTGTCCCTCTACTCGATGCAAATCGCAATAAAGGGGAATCTCCGTTGCCTGGTTCCTCACTGGCTGAACACTCCTGTGACGCCTATTCCCTTATCGGACAATGTCCATCGCCTCTTCCTAAGCTCTTCCTTGCCTCCTCCCCTGTTGGTGGCCGTTCTTCCTCTCCTGATTTTGGAACTGGGGCCTTCCTGGTGCCCTCCACAAGGGCCGATTCACGGGATATTAGAATCTTCGTGCTTCCTCTCTTCTCTCCGGAGCCGCTACGGGCCTCCTCTCTTCCTGCCTACGAGGCCTCTCCCGCCTCCTCCTCTCCCCTGCCCTCCCGGGCTCCTCCCTTCTCCTTGTCTCCTCTATTCTCCGCTCTCTGTGCCTCTCTGACACTACTCCGACCCACACCTCTGAAGGTCCTCCTCTTCCCCTGTCTCCCAGATTTTCCCCATCCAGCCTTGCCATGAAGTTTGGATTTTTCTCCTCTCCCTGCACGAACGTTTTGCCCTCTCGATCATCTACTCGAAAGATCTCGGGGGCATGAAACCAATCTCCAAGCTGAAGAGGCCCTGCTTCAGGATGAACTTCAAGGCCAGCATTAGGGTGAAACCATCCACTTTCTCAACTTCAAGAACCTCTTCCTATAAACGGTCGATGTAGTGGTTGAGACTCTCGTGCTTCCCTTGCACGATCTTGAATAGAGAGGTTGCCTCTTTTTTCCTTTTCTTGGACGTTGCAAACCTTGCCATCAGGCCCCACTGCAAGTCCTCGAAGTATTAGATAGAACCTTCAAGTAACTAGTGAAACCAGTCTCTCGCATTCCCCTTGAAGGTGATGGAGAAGTACCTGCATTTGAAAGCGTCAGTCATGTTGCGGATTGACACCACATCCTCGAACCATTTGAGATGCCTGACCGTGTCATCTCTAGCAGAGTAGTTGTTCAGGACGGGCTCTCTGAAGCCTTCAGGAACTCGAGCCGCTAGAATCTCATCACAGAAAGGGCTCCTCCCTCTTAGCGATGGCGAGTTTCATACTCGCTAGTATCTACATCATACTCGCTGCCCTGGCGAGTATCACGATATCTCGTCGGTTGTTCTGCATCTCAGAATCTAATCCCCTAGCTGCTTGTTGGATAGTGTCGTGACTATATTTTCCGCTCTTCCCCCTCTCTAGCTCGCTCCTTACCTGGTCGCCTGGGCGACGCTTCTTCCTCCAATGGTGTCACGCGATGAGGCGAGGTCGTCGTGACATCAGAGCAAGGAGGGAACCTAATCAGGATGCTCATCTTGATCCTCCTCGTGAACTCTTCAAACATCGTCATTATCACAAAGTTGCTTCCTCTCGCAGAGTTGTTTACTCCCGCCGAGTTGTCGACTATCTCCTCATTCTCGCCTCCATTGATCATCTCGCCTACTCGCAAAACTTTTCTCCTCGGTTGTGATCCACGCTCACCGCACCAAAGTGTTGAAGTAGGGAAAATCTATACTCTAAAATTCAGATCAAGGCAGTCTAAGGTTACCGGTTTAGTGGTCTGGCTTGACTGCTAATGGGATAGGATGCAAAAACAGTCGTGTAATAAAAAGGACCACAGGCGCTGCGACAGGGAGGTCCCACCACGTACCCAGATGCTTAGAAGAAGCTTCTCCTCCACAACCAAAGATGGTCGAGCAGGGTACGAGGTAGATTCTAGATGAAGACTAAGTCAAGACGACGACTAAGATGGATAGTCTCTAGCTCGTGATCTATCTCTATGAGGAAATGATCCAAAGGCTTAGCTTGAAGTCTAGGAAATGAGGTGCTCGAGATCTTTTGCGAGATTCTGAAGTCCTTTTCCTCGTACCCCTTGGGTCATGTTTATATGCAAATCAAAGGGACGGGGTCTTATTTATAGCCTCACCTCTGGCGACTAGGCGACTTCTTGGGGGAGCTCACTTAGGTTGAGCGAGTATCTGCCCTAGTCGCCTACTTGGCGAGTATGAGAGGGGAGCTCGCCATACTCGCTCAAACCTTCTATTGGCTTGCACGTTGACTCCGACTTCTTTCTTGACTTGTTGACTTTTGTTAGAAAGTAGCGAAAAAGAGAGAACAAGCGGATAAACTTTTGAATAATTGAAATTTTATTATCCAAAAAAGATATCATTTACAAAGGTATGACCTCCCTTATATAGAATGGAGGAGATAAGAAAGAGAGTATACAAACAATGTGGGACTAAACATTTACAATACTGAGCGGCTAGAATAAAGGTGACCGCACAGGCCGCGCGGTTAGACAGATGGGTTAACCGCTCGGCAACTCCAGCAGGATAGAACATGCCGCAATGGTAGACCGATAGACCGCCCGGTCTCCAGGCTTCATAGTGAGATCGCCAGACCGCTCGATCAACAAACCGCTGGATCAGACCGCTAAGCCGCCTGGTCTAATACTTCAACACTCCCCCTCAAGCTGGAGCATAGATATCAATCATGCCCAGCTTGTCACAAATGCGGAAGAAGGAAGTAGAAACCGGCTTGGTGAAGATATCTGCCAATTCCTTGTCAGAGGTGACAAAAGGAGTACAAATCTGTTTCTTCAAAATCTCTTCCCGAATGAAGTGACAGTCAACCTTTATATGCTTTGTTCTCTCATGGAAGACTGGATTTCTGGATATGTGTATAGCGGCCTTGTTGTCACAGAACATAGGGAGAGGACAGTCATATACCTCGCCCAGGTCAAGCATGAGAGCCCGCAACCACTTTAACTCACACGTGGTTGACGCCATACTCCGGTATTCGGTTTCGGCACTGGATCTGGAGACAACAGATTATTTCTTGCTCTTCCAACTCACGAGATTACCTCCAACAAAGGTACAAAAACCTGATGTGGATTTACGATCGCCTTTGTCATCCACGTAACTTGAATCTGAGTAGGCCTCAACCCTCAGATGACCATTCTTCTGAAAGAGTAACCCTCTGCCCGGTGCTGCTTTGATATACTCTAAAATCTTCAGGGCGGACTGAAGATGGCACTCCCTGGGAGCTTGCATAAACTGACTGACCTTGCCTACAGCATAGGCGATGTCGGGTCTTGTCACCGTGAGATAGATGAGTTTGCCTACCAAACGTCTGTACCTTGTGACATCAGATAGAAGAGGCGAGTCATCCGTCCATGTTTTGTCTTCTCCAACAGCCATGGGAAAACGAGCTGGTTTGGCACCTGTCAATCCTGCTTCTCGTCGAAGATCAAGGGCATACTTCCGTTGAGAGAGAACCAAGGAGTCAAGTTTCCGAGAGATTTCTATCCCCAAAAAGTATTTTGGGGAGCCCATATCCTTCGTGACCAAGTGATGACGGAGGTGCTTCTTCGTCAAGTCCACCACATCTCGGTCATCGCCAGTAAGGAGAATATCATCCACATATACGGCCAAAACCACCAGTCCCGAGGCCGTTTTGCGAATGAATAAGGAGTGATCGACCGAACTCCTTTGAAAGCCGATGGTAGCCACAATACCACTGAATTTGTCAAACATGCCCGAGGGCTCTGCTTTATTAGCCATAAATGGCCTTCTTCAAATGACATACACGTGTCTCCCCCTGAGCAAACATACCCAGGAGGTTGCTCCATATAGACGTCCTCCTGAAGATCGTCATAGAGAAAGGCATTCTTCACATCAAGCTGGGAAATGGCCCAAGCTCGGTTAACAGCCACAGAAAAGAGAACCCGGATGGTGCTGAGGCGAGCAACCGGAGAGAAGGTATCAAAGTAATCAACGTCGTAAGTCTGAGTGAAGCCCTTGGCCACCAGCCGGGCTTTGTAGCGATCCACAGTGCCGTCGGGGCGAAACTTCACAACGAAGACCCAGCGACAGCCAACCACATCAGTGCCCACGGGAGGAGGAACCAGGGTCCAGGTACCCCGTTCAGTAAGAGTAGCCATCTCCTCATCCATGGCAGACTTCCAATGAGGGAGAGCAAGAGCCTCCTGGTATGTACGGGGAGTAGAAGTAGCAGAGATAGCCAAGGCAAAACACCTGCGAGAAGGAGAAAGCTGATCATAGGAAACAACAGCCGTGAGCGGGTGTTGAGTACACGCCCGCACCCCTTTGCGAAGGGCAATGGGAACATCCAGGTCAACGGGAGCGTCGGCGACGGGAGCGTCAGCGACCGGAGCGTCCGTGGCGGAGAAGGCTGGCCCGGGACTAGAGAGAGACGACAACAGAGAGGAGGGTGGAGGGGGGGGTGGGGAGACGGACTGGGAAGGAGTGGGTGGAGGAGGAGACGAAGGTGGGAAAACGTGGAGAGGTGTGGAAGGAACAGAGATATCAGAAGGAAGAGAAGAGGGAGAAGAGAAATAGGAAGCATTTTCGAAAAAAGTCACATCCGCGGAGACAAACTGCTTGCGGAGAAGGGGGTCAAAGCAGCAATAGCCTTTTTGAGTGGTAGAGTACCCCAAAAAGACACACTTGGTGGAACGGGGGGAAAGCTTGTCGCGGGTAGCAGAGGGAGCGTGAACAAAGACCGTACAGCCAAAGACACGGAGAGGAAGAGGAAAAGGTTCCCGGTGGGGGTAGAGAAGGGAGAAGGGAGTCTGGCCATGGAGAACCGCGGAGGGAAGGCGATTGATGAGATAGCAGGCGAAGAGCACAGCGTAGCCCCAGTAGGAGCGAGGACGTGCATCTGCGTCATGAGAGTACGCGCAACATCAAGCAGGTGACGGTTTTTACGCTCCGCCACCCCATTCTGCTGGGAGGTGTAAACACAAGTCGTTTGATGAAGGAGGCCATGTTGGTGAAAGAATGCGGAGAACTCATGAGTCAGATATTCTTTGGCATTATCAGAACGTAAGACTTTAATAGAAATAGCAAATTGAGTCTTAATCATAAAGTAAAATGATTGCCAAATAGAAAATAGTTCAGAGCGATCTTTTAACAGATACACCCAGGTACATCGAGAAAAATCATCGATAAAAGTGACAAAATAGGAACTGCCCCGACCAACTGTAAGGGTAGGAGCAGGACCCCATACATCAGAATGAATAAGATCAAATATGCGAGAGGAGCCACGGCTTGCTTCGGTGGGAAGGAGGAGCGATGATGTTTGCCAAGCTGATACGCATCACAGTTGAGCGGAGAACTGGTAGGAGGTAAGTGGGGCAGAAGCTGGTGAATAAGCCGAGGAGGAGGATGTCCAAGACGAAGATGCCACTGAAGGAGATCGGTGGAGGAGGAGTAGGCAGATAGAGCGGAAACATCGTCGAGGAAGTAGAGGCCGCCGCTCTCAGTCCCAGTAGCAATCGTCCGCTGGGTCCTCGGGTCCTGAAAAGAACAAGTAGTGGGAGTGAATAAGACGGAGCACTGAAGTTGCCGGCATAAAGTAGTAACTGATAACAAATTGCACGAGAACTTCGGGACATAGAGGGTATCCTCCAAGCAAAGCGATGGGGTGAGTTGAACCATGCCGTCCCATGAACCGGGACGGGGAACCATCCGCCACACGAACCGGGGGTAAGCGGTCATGGGTCTCAAGACGGGAGAAGCAATGAGGGTTGCCCGTCATATGATTTGTGGCACCGGAGTCAATCAGCTATTTACCTTGGGTAACGACGTGGGCACTACCTGACGTCGTGGCCACAGAGGCAGACGGCCGAGAAGAGGCGGAGGCCGAAGAAGGAGCATCACCGGAAGGGCGAAGATGAGGATGTTTCTGCCAGCAGCGGTCAACAGTATGGCCAGTACGACCACAGTGAGAGCAGAGGAACCGGGATGAACCGCGTCCGCCAGAGGAGCCGCGGCTACTAGGGCCCCCCTCTGAGCTTGGTGAGCAAAGGAGTCCTGGGAAGGGGGGGAGGCCAACAGAGGCTGCTGGAGGAGCGAAGTAACAGCGGCAATGCGAGCCGCAGTGGCATCCAAAGTAGGAGATTCCGCCTCACCCAAGATCTGCTGGCGGATCATATCATAAGAGTCGGGAAGACGAAGAAGATAACAAACAACCAGGAGTTCCTGGAAGTGTTTGTGCTGGTCGGCCAAGTCCGCGGAGAAGGGGCGATTCTGGAGGATTTCAGCACCAAGAGCCTGAACCTGCTGATAAGCCGCAGCCGGTGGGGACATGGAAGGGCGGGCGAAGAGGTCCGCATAGAGAGTATAAATGCGGGACGTCTGGCCCCCCTTAGAATAGAGAGCAGCGAGGTGAAGCCAGGCGGCCTTGACCGTCTCATCATGGCGAATGACGGGAAGGCACTCATCAGAAAGGCTGTTGGCCAGCCAGGTGCGGACAAGAGCATCACTCGCATCCCAGTCATCAAACTCAGGAGAGGTGCGAGGAGGAGGGTCATCGGTGAGGTGATGACGCTTGCGTTGAGAACGAAGGAGAAAGGTGAAAGAAACGCTCCAATCGGGATAATTGGAGCCAACAAGCTTGGAAAGGGTGTCAAGGTTGCCCGAAGGAGGAGGAGGAGAAGGAGCTACATGAGTAGTGGTGAGACCGGAGGTAGTCATAGAACCCGGCAAGCAGAAGAAGCCGCGCGAACAGAAGCGGTTAGAAAACAGAAGAAGCCGCGCGAACAGTAGCGGCTAGAAAGAGGTCAAAGGCACAGCGGGGAAGAGGTCGTGCGGACTGAAAAGGCCGAGCGAACAGAAGAGAGGAGAAGAGCAGGTGACCGCGACCAAGATGCAGGTGAGATAGGAACAACCCGCACGGTCAGGCAGATCACAGCAGCAAACCGCGAATATAGAGACAAGCGGAAAAGGGGAAAGCAGAAGCGGACAGGGAGAAGAAGTCCGCAGCGGGTAGAGACAAGACACGCGGACAGAGACAGGCCGCAACGACTAGGAAGTCGGAGAGGCAAGAAAGGACAAGGAGCGCGGCGACAAGGAAACAGGTCGCTGCGACGAATAGCAGTAGGAGAAGAGAACCAAGAAGAAGCAAGCCGCGCGAACAGGGCAGCGGACAGAAACAAGCCGCGCGGACAGAAGAGAAGGTAAGTCGCGAGACAGGTCGCAGAAAGCGGAAACAAGCCGCGAACAACAGAGAGCGCACAGAATCAGGAGGAAATGACCGTGTCCTCTGATACCATGTTAGAAAGTAGCGAAAAAGAGAGAACAAGCGGATAAACTTTTGAATAATTGAAATTTTATTATCCAAAAAAGATATCATTTACAAAGGTATGACCTCCCTTATATAGAATGGAGGAGATAAGAAAGAGAGTATACAAACAATGTGGGACTAAACATTTACAATACTGAGCGGCTAGAATAAAGGTGACCGCACAGGCCGCGCGGTTAGACAGATGGGTTAACCGCTCGGCAACTCCAGCAGGATAGAACAGGCCGCAATGGTAGACCGATAGACCGCCCGGTCTCCAGGCTTCAGAGTGAGATCGCCAGACCGCTCGGTCAACAAACCGCTGGATCAGACCGCTAAGCCGCCCGGTCTAATACTTCAACAACTTTGACTCTTGCTGACCTGGCTCTAGGAGGGTCCACCCTCAACGAATATGGGTTATACAGAGAATTAATGAAGCGGTATAGAGCGCCTGAGCGGTTACAGAAAATGCTGGTGAAGAAAGTAAGAAATCGGCCATTCTGAATTTGGGGAAAAGAATTGGACATTTCCACTTTATTACCAAATTGCGATTTCATTCCCTCACTCAAAAATTATACACTACACCCTCGCGCAAGAATGCGTCGAACGTATAATAGTGGCTCCAATTTATTTATTTATTAACATGTGGCAATTAACTATAACAACATCGTAACTCTACAAGACATTTGTTCGGTCAATTTCGCTTGTGAACAGGTCATGTAACGCCCCTGAATTTTCTATAATTATTTTAATCCCTTCAGTGGCGTAATAATGACGTAAGTGCATTACGTTGACACATAGTTAACAGTGTGTCGTCGTTAGTGCGAGGTTTTATTCGTTGGGGCGAGTTGACAAGTTTTTAGACTCATCTAAATTAGATTTTTGACTTGGAAAATTAAAGTAATTAATTTAAAGCGTGCTTGTGAAGTTTCGTTGCGATCCGGGCTTAATTGACAACTCGATGAATTTTATGACGATTATTGTTGTTTTAACTTCGGGGAATTTTAACCCGAGTTTGGTTTATCGGATCCTGATTTTGACTTCGTGGTTTGATTCGTAGCACCATCATTTAGCTTTGGTGTGAATTTCATCGAAAACTGAGATGATTTAGTCACCCTCGTCATTTGTGCTTTTTCTAGTTATTAAATTAATAATATAAAATTATATATATATATACTTATAAAAAGAAAATCCTATTCATCCTTCTTCCCAAAAAAGGGTATGTTCGAAATGATCGTGAGAGAGGCGGCGAGTTTTTCATTGTGAACCTTCTAGAAGCCATTCCGAGAGCTCCGGTGTGCGAAATCTTCAGCGGAGCATAGATCCGGAAAGTTCTCGCTGAGATCTACGTGTTGGTGGTAGGTATTTTTGTTTTCATGAACTTTTGGCATTGGGGTGTGTGGTCCTAAACTTTCATTTTGTCCAAATCTCTCCAGATTTCATTGTCACACTTTCTTTTTTGGTCGATCTGTGTCATGGAGTGTTCAGAAGGTTGAGATAAGGAGGTTTAATGCAAGTGGTTGTTTGCTCTCATGTCTAGCCTCTTACAAATTCCTTATGTTTCATTTTTTCATTTTTTGTCATTCATACTGTTAGTTCTTATATTTTCATGTCACTTCTTTTGTCTACTCCTAGCTTTACCTTATGCAAAATAGTAGTAAATTTCCCTTTTTCTTTTTGTGTTGTTGTGGCCTGTGTGATTCTTTTATCTATGTTTGGACTCCTGTCTTGTCTACCCCACTTTTCTCTTATTTTCTGGAACATATTCATGGTCAAGGTTTAAATGTTGTCAAATTTTTAAGTATAATAACCTCTATTTAGATAGGAAAGTTTCTGGCAGGAATAAGCCTTGGCATCGAGTAATTTCAGTTAGGCGTCGAGTGATTTCAGTTTGCCATCGAGTGATGCCTTGGCATCGAGTGCGTCGAGTGTTGCCTTGGCGTTGAGTGCGTTGAGTGTTGCCTTGGCGTCGAGTGCATTAAGTGTTGTCATGGAGTCGAGTGCGTCGAGTGTTGTCTTACCGTCTAGCGCGTACAGTGCGTCGAGTGATTTTAGTGCTGACGTCGAGTGCGTTGAGTGAATCCAGTCTAGGCGTCGAGTGAGGCCTTGGCGTCAGGTGAATCTATTAATTTGTCGAGTGTCTTTGCAATTCGTTGAGTCAAATTCGTCGAGTAACTCCAATTCGTCGAGTATATCTGTGGAACCAAGTCCAATTTATCGAGTATATCCGTGTAGCCAAGTCTTTTTCGTCGAGTGGACCGTGAATTCGTCGAGTGCTTTCGACGAATTTTCGTGGCTTAGGATCTTTCCATCGGGTACTTACACCGAATTCGTCGAGTCTGACCTCAATCCTCGAGTCATTTTGTCGAGTATCGTCGACGAACCTGTGTGGACCTAGAACTTTTTTGTCAACTAACCTTCCAATTTGACGAGTGATTTTGACGAATCCGTGCGAACTTAGTAAATTCGTCGAGTATACCTTAGAGAATTTTTTTGTTTTTTCTTCCCTTTGTGTCGTTGTGGAAATCTGATACTGATATTTGGGTTTTTCATTCGTTATTAATACTTTTGGAAGTTTATTTGAGTCCTTGGGTTGACAGTGGATAAAGGACCACCACCTCAGTGTCGGCTTATGAATCATTACACCTGGTGGATTTTTATGGGATGTTGGGCTGTGTTGGACAATGTGGCCTCCACCACAGTGGCTTTTCGAGATGTTTGGTCTGATGGTTTGTGTTGGACAATGTGGTCACCGACTCAGTATCGTTTTTACCTGTGTAAATGATTCACGTTTTGAGCAGATCAAGCTCTACTTATATATATACATATGTTTACATGCATACTCTTGCAGATGTTAATGAAGCATAGCTTTAAAGCGCACATGGTGCAACATCACATATTTAAATTTCTTTGAACTCTTCAATGCTTACTATTTTATGATTTAGATACTGTGGTTTGAAAGCTATTCTGTCTTGCAACTGATAACACTTTGACCTCTCTTATTTATTTACTTTTGGTCTTTTACTGTCACTTATCCATTCTTGCTGAGGCGTTCTTTCTTTTGAATGCCTCAGGCTTGGAGTAGTAGCGGTCTGAGCAGCTAGAGTTGGTGGTCTCATTCGTTCTGCAGTAGTAGGAGTGGTTCTTCCCTCACCTCCGTGAGGTAGTTTTGTTGTTCTTATTTTAGTTCAGACTACACTTTGTTTTATGGGTTTGTGTCAGGTTGTTGACGCCCACAGTGAATTATTGTAGATATTAGACTATTTGCTAGTTGTTATGCTATTTTCTAGCTAGTTTGTGGTATCAACTTGCTCTCTGGGAAAAATTTATGCTAGTATTGCATGTTAGTTTTTTTCAATATATAAAAGGATCAATATTCTTATCTCATACACATAACATCTTTTTAAATTAAATGCCACCCTATTTTAACGAATGTAAAAACTTTTTTATTACTTATATTAAATCTAGAGGTGTGCATATCATGAATTGTCCTATTGGATCTTCATACTCATATAGGATAATAAATGAAATAAATCAAGTATTTTTTCACTGCATATATGTATATTTTCATCCATGTACTAGTTGATCCACTGTGCTGAGGGACACGACCATTAAAACTTAAACTCGAACTATATTTTCATCAAAACAAACTTCAGAATTTTATGAAAAAGTATTAAGAGTAGGTTCTTGCATGAGCGTTTGCAGTTGTCCCCTACACAACGTGACATTACATCGCATATTTTCTTTTACTTTGATGTATTATTTAATGCTGAGAAAATGCAGGTTGTGACAATTGGTATAGAGGCAGGTTTGTTTGACAAATTGGTTGAACGACTAACTCTAGTAAAGTTTTAGTTTTCTTGTCTTATTGTATACACACACTGATGTGTCATCAGTACGTCTTGGCTTAAGCATTAACACTACACTCATAAGCTTGACAAGAAGTATACATGACATATTATTAGTATGTGATGCATAATATGTGTTTGTATATGGATCCTCATAGGAAGAAACATGTGATATTATGTAGTATGAGATGCATAATAATCATCGCATGGATGTCCATTAGATTTTATTTTTTGTTACATGTGATATTATGTAGCATGAGATGTATAATATTTCATGTGTACGTCACTCATAACATGCATTGAAGCCTTTGTTAGAATGCATAACACTGCAGGCATAACATAACAAGCATGAGCTTATGTGCCAAGTTAAGATCTACATGATGACACACGTACACACATGATTTTAAAACAAAGA
This sequence comes from Platanthera guangdongensis, assembly GCA_039583875.1. NCBI lineage: Eukaryota > Viridiplantae > Streptophyta > Magnoliopsida > Asparagales > Orchidaceae > Platanthera > Platanthera guangdongensis. The sequence continues at coordinate 23,359,060 of CM077152.1, forward strand.
AATAATAATTCATGCATTTATATTATATGCACATGAGTCAATAGGATGGTGGTGTATCATCCTAAGTTAAAGCATAACATCATTTATGAAAACCATAGAGCAAGGTAGCAGCAAGAACAAGTATCTGTACATGTATGGTCTGAACTAAGTTGAGTAGTTCTAGTGTTAAGCTAGATTTTGATGAGTTGTTCATTGTATTATTAGGAATGTCGCCAAAGCGTATTGCTACGAGGTTGACTCTCCAGTCTGAGGGTGAGTCGTCATGTGCACAAAGTGAGGTCGTGATTGAAGGGCTACGACATAGCAATGAGGCTCTGTCAAGCCAAATAGTTGCAATGCAAATTCAAATTCAGGTATTGTTGACTGCCGCCTTAGGGCAGCAACCTGGGGTGCAGGACCCTACAGTGGGACAGACTGTACATGTTCCTCCTGCTCCTCTGGTGCCTCCGGTTCTATTGCCATCGGAGATGAATTTCATCTCGTACTTCCAGCAATTAGGTACTCCTACCTACGACGGGAGAGCCGATTTCATGGCTTTACATGATTGGATTATTGTCATTGAAGAAATGTTTTGTATTTGGGAATTTCTGCTGGCCAGAAGATAATGGCCGTCGCTTACTGGTTGAAGGGTCTTATTAAGAGCTGGTGGATCCGAGATAAAGAGAGCCTCACTGAGGGATGTCCGTGGGAATCTTTTAAGGAGATGTTGCTCAAGAAGTTCCTACCATCGGTCGAGCAAGACTGTCTGATGGGTAATTTTCTACACCTGAAACAGAGACAACTTACAGTTAGTGAGTATGAGATAGAATTTAGTAAGTTGAGCAGGTTTGCTCCAGATTTAGTAGTCTCTGAGGCAGATGGGGTGAAGCAATTTCTGTGAGGTCTTTGTAACGATATCCAGTAGTTGGCTAACACATACAGATTAGAGACATATGTGAAGCAGTAGAAGCTGCTCTGAAAGTCGAGGCTATCAACAATGTATAATCCTTCAAGCAAGGAAGGATAAAAGAAAGTCTGATGACAATAGGAACTCTTAGGCATTTGGCCTTGCTTCAAAGAAAGGAAAGGAAGTGTGTAGTTTCTGTAGCCCGCCAGGCCATCCCTTTGAGAAGTGTTTTAAGAGATTGGGAGCTCAGAAGCAGTAGTAAGTGCTTGCAATTCAGAGCATACCAAAAGGAGACCTGGTCTATGTTTCGTGTAAGCAGAATAGGCATGGTGTTGCCCATTGTTATACAAAGGATAAGGTCTGCTTCCAGTGTGGGTAGAAAGGACATTTGAAGTTTAGGTGCCTGCGGTCTCATCCCCTACTACAACCAGTTCCACTTCAAGCCTTGTCGTCGGTGCCGCAGCATCTGGATAAAGGAAAGGGCAAGTTGAATGTGGTAACTATGAAAAAAGCACAGATTTCCACCCAAGTGATCTCAGGTTAGATTCTAAACTAGTTCTTAGCTTTCAGTTATGGCTTCGATGTTGATTTAGCTAGTTTCATATACGATTTCATAAAGGAATTTAAGGTAAAGAACCATTGGGCGCGCGTTCTTTTCGATTCTAGTGCTACCACTCATTCGTAACTAGGACTTTAGTAGAACGTCATCGTCTGACTCTCAATCAAGTTGACGATTCGTTTCGCATTAACTTTCCCTCTAGTGACTCGGTGGTGTCGGACCAGGGTATCTAGAGTTATCCTATCCTTTTAGGTGACTTCCTAGCTTTTGTCGATCTGAAGGTGCTAGGCCTGGAGGACTTCGATGTAATTTTGGGCATGCACTGGTTGTCCAAATATGAAAATGTTATCTGACGCAAGGTAAAGTGTTTGAACTTCAAGACTGGCAACGGCCACCCCATGAGTGTATATGGTGTTCCGCACCAGGATTCCCCCATTATTTCTGCAATATGTGCTCGAAAACTCTTAGATTCCGGTTATTTTGCTTACCTGGTTTCTATTTTGGAAAATATTAGTAGTTTGTCGCGCATCGAGGATATTTTTGTGGTGCGAGAGTTCCCCGATATTTTCCCAGTTAGTCTTCCTAGTCTTCCGCCCGAGAGAGATGTGGAATTTGTTATTGATCTTGAGCTGGGTACTCGCCCTATTGCGAAGGCACCATACCGTATGGCCCCGTGTGAGCTGGAAGAGTTGCATACCCAGCTAGATGAAATGTTGTACTATGGTTTTATTAAGTCAAGTTCTTCACCTTGGGGTGTTCATGTCCTGTTTGTGAAAAAGAAGAATGGTTCTATGAGGTTGTGCATTGATTATAGGGAGTTGAATAAGTTAACCATCAAGAACAGGTATCCCTTGCCACAAATAGATGATTTGTTTGATCAGTTGCGTGGTAGTACAGTGTTCTCGAAGATTGATCGTCGTTCAGGATACCATAAGCTGAGAATCCGTGAGTTGGATGTTCCGTAGACCACTTTTCATTCTCGGCATGGACATTTTGAGTTCTTGGTGATGTCCTTTGGACTGACAAATGCACCCTCTGCTTTCATGGATATGATGAATAGAGTATTTAAAGATTTCTTGGATCACTTTGTGGTCATTTTTATTGACGATGTTTTGGTATATTCTCGGAGTACTGAGGAGCATGCTCAGAATTTACGCCAAGTTCTGTCTACTCTAAGAGAGCATAAGTTGAATGCGAAGTTGAGTAAGTGCGAGTTTTGGCTTCCTCAAGTGTCTTTTTTGGGTCACATTGTAAATAGAGATGTAATTTCGGTAAACCCAGAAAAGATAGCTGTCGTGATGGATTGGAAAAGGTCTACCACACCTAAGGATATAAGAAGCTTCCGAGGTTTGACAGACTATTATAGAAGGTTTGTAGAAAGATTCTCTGTATTGTCTGCACCTCTGACTAAGCTTACGCAGAAGAACACGATGTTTGTGTGGGGCGATGAGTGCAAAGGAGCCTTTCAAGAATTAAAAAAGAGATAGTGAACTTCTCCAGTGTTGACTTTACCTACCAAAGGAGTGAAGTATACTATTTATGTGGATGTGTCTTGATGCAAGAGGGAAAAGTGATTATGTATGTGTCGAGGCAATTGAAGGTTCATGAAAAGAATTACCCTATGCATGATTTGGAGTTTGTGATAGTAATTTATGCCCTGATGCTTTGGAGACATTTTTAATGGTGCATTGTGCATGATTTATACAGACCATAAGAGCTTGAAGTGCATCTTCACTTATAAGGAGCTGAATTTGCTCAAGCATAGATGGTTGGACTATGTCGTTGATTATGACTTCGATATCCTTTACCATCCGGGCAAAGCTAACGTGGTAATCGACGCCTTAGTAGAAAAGTTGTGCAAATCTTTAACCTTTCAGTGCAATCCTTGGTGGAGTTCTTATTAAATAACATAACTGTTGGGAGTAGCAACTCACCGAGTAGCTTGGAAGTGGCAGAGGCTTTGTGGATTATGCTTAAAAGGCTATACCAGAAGGACGATCTCAATTTGCAGCATATCCGGAGTAGAACTAAAAAAGGGGAATTACCAGATTTTTTGATTGATGATGTGGGTACCTTGAAGTACCGCGACAGATATTGTATTCCAACTGTTGAGGATATCCGAACAAAGATATGTAGTGAATCACATGGTTCTAGTGTTGCCTACCATCCTGGCTCTACAAAGATATATACAGATCTGAGGTAGATCGTATGGTGGTATGGGATGAAGAACAATATAGCTAAGTTCGTTGTACAACCCGTATTCGTCGAGGATGAGTCCTACCACAGCCAGGTCAGCAGAAGTCAAGGTCAATATGTCACGACAGGAGTCAAAGTCAGCATACAGGATTTTGGAAGGCCTGGGCGAGTTTGGCAAGCTCCCCTCGCATACTCGCCAGGTAGGCGACTAGGCGCGATACTCGCCCGGCCCGTGCGAGTTCCTCCGGAAGTTGCCTAGTCGCCGGGGGGTGGGGTATAAATATGCCCCCCTCCTTGGATTTGCCTATAAATAGGACCCCAGGGGTACGAGGTGAGACACAGGAAATCCTCTGCAGGATACTCGCGAGCTTCATTTTCGAGATACTAGCCGAGTCTTTGGATTCCATTTCCTTAGAGATCAAGTCACGACCTTGTGACTTCGTCATCAGCTAGTCTCCCTCGTACCCAGTTCGACCATCTTTGGTTGAGAAGGGGCTGCTCCTTTCGAGCATTCGGGTACGTGGTGGGACCTTACTGCCGCAATATATGGGGTCCTATTTGACTTGGTTCTTCATCCTAGTCATCCTAGATGTCTGATCTAATCTCTGAGCCGGTAACCTTAGGCGGCATTGGTCCGAATTCGAGGTTGGGAATTTTTCTGGCTTCAACATTCGTGTCTGAGTGTTTCACCTGCAAGCGCATTAAGGCGGATCATAGATGGCCTGGTGGCAAGCTGACGCCTTTGGATATTCCAAGTTGGAAGTGGGAGAGCATTTCCATGGATTTTATTACTGGTTTGCCGAGTTCTCCCTGAGGGCATGATTTTGTTTAGGTCATAGTTTATAGATTGACGAAGTGCTCACTTCATGCCTTTTAAGATTGGCTATTTCATGAAGAAGATAACAAAATTGTATTTGAATGAAGTCATCAGACTGTATGGAGTGCCCATAAGTATTGTGTCAGATCAAGACTCCAGGTTTATATCGTATTTCTGACAAACTCTGCAAGAAGGATTGAGCACTGATCTCAGGTATTCAACCACTTATCATTCGCATACCAATGGTCAGACGAAGAGATTTAATCAGATTTTGGAAGATATGATTAGTTGTTATATCATGGACCGTGGTGGAGCCTGAGACGAGCATCTTGGGTTGATGGAGTTTGATTATAATAATAGTTATCAGAAAAGTTTGCAGATGACCCCCTTTGAGGCTTTATATGGAAGGCATTGTCGAACACCCTTGTTTTGGGCTGAGGTTGGTGAGAGACTGTTGTTGGGTCCGGAAGCCTTAGAGAAAATGAGTATTTCTGTGACGCATATTCGTGAGAAGCTTCGTGTGGCTCAGTAGCGTTGCGATAAGTATGCTAATCAACGAGGGGTTGATCTGGAGTTCGCAGTTGGGGATATAGTTTTTCTGAAAGTTTCTCGGATGACAGGTGTTAAGAGGTTTGGAAGGAACTACAAGTTAGATCTCAGGTATGTGGGACCTTTCCAGATTGTTGAGCGCATCAAAGTGTCAACATATAGGCTGGATTTACCTGCTACTTTCCCTGGTGTTCACGATGTGTTTCATGTGAGCCAATTGCGAAAGCGTGTTCTTAGTGATCGTTATGTCCTTGACTCGATGCCCCAGTTGCAGCCTAATCTCTCTTATGTCAAAGGACCTGTTCGTATTCTGGAGACTCAAGATCGGTTGTTGCGAAGAAAGACGATTCTCATGGTCAAGGTTCTTTGATGAAACTAAGATGTCGAGAGCGCGACTTGGGTGTTGGAATCGGCTATGAGAGAGTCTCATCTAAAAGTGCAGCTAGATCTGATATACTTTAGAGGGGGTGAATCGAGTATATGGTGCTTGAAAACTTTTTACAACAATTGTTGTAATCTGAGTGAGCAGGGAAGCAATTATTAAATTTAATCACAGAACTAAACTAATCACACAATAATCACAGAACAATCACAGCCAGAAACAAAAATAAAGACAAGCAATCCAGATGACACAAGGAGCTATAGTGGTTCCCCTAAACTTGGGTACATCCACTCTTCTACCACCTTAGGTAGGAATCCACTGCAGGATGAGTTGATCAGGTGTCCTGGGCACCAATGAGCTTTTGATAAGGTGCTCAAAAACCAAATTAGATTTTTTGATCAGGTGTCTTGCCACCAATGAGCTTTTGACAAGGTGCTCAAAAACCAAACTCAAACTTTTGAAGGGAGTTTGAGAAACCCTTTACAGAGATGGGGGTGAGAGAGTGATGGAAGTCTTCTCTTTCTCAAAGCAGCTGAAAAGACTATGTGGATTTGATGGTGTCAAAGCTCCCCCTGAGTCCTTGAGATGTTCAGGAAAAGAAGCTTTGCTGTAGGGTGATAGGCCTTCAGAAGTTGATCTCCAGTAAAAGATGATTTCAGCAACAGCTGAAATGTTAGGTGTCTGGAGTCTTGAAAGATGTTGACCTTGAACACTTGAGACAAGAGAGATCAGAAGATTTCAGAAAGTTTGATCTCCTTGGATGTGTGTTATTCAGAGAATTCTTTGAGATAGAGAATATATTGTTCTTGTTCTTCTTCTTGTATGTGTTTTGAGGATTATTGATGTCTAAAAGAGATTCAAAAATTCTTGTCTTTTATTCTCTGGTACTGAATAGAAAAACATCCTCTGTCAAGAATAGCCGTTGGCCTGCATTAATTGCATCCTTAATTGCAAAATGTCTTCTGGAGGAAAGTCCAAAGAAACATTCCTTTGATAATCCCTTGAAACTTGGTCCAGAAATAAATGAAAACGGCTAGAAAATCTTCTGAATTAATTGCTGAATAACTCCTTAACTGTTCTGAATTTGAATCTTGAAAAATCCTTGAAGTTATCAGAAATCGTCGAACTGAGCTCTGCTATCGTCGAACTGAGCTCAGCGATATGGATTTATACAGCAACAAAATATCGTCGATCTGAGCTCAAAGATCGTCGAGCTGAGCTCAGAGATAGAGATCCAATACTGAGTCAAGATCGTCGAACTGAGCTCGCAGATCGTCGAATGGAGTTCGACGATTTGAGGAAGTTGAGCTCAGCGATCGTCGAATGGAGTTCGACGATCTGTCGAAGTTGAGCTAGACGATCGTTGATCGGAGTTCGACGAATCGTCGTGCTGAGCTCGACGATATGACTTAGTCTCAAACTGAAAAATTCTTGGTCTTGAGGGCAGCTTTCAAACCTAGACTTCTAACTCTTAGACTCGATTCTAATTGACCTTTAGATCTATACATGAGGTCAAAAACTGGTTTCCTAGAGACATAGTGATCCTGACCCAAATTAGTAATAGGGTGTTCCAACAATCTCCCCCTATTTGGGTTAGGATTACTACTTACAGAATTTGGAAAAATTAAAATAACGCATACAAGCAACAATACAGAAAAGCAAAAAGCTGGACATAGCAGAACCACAGATATATATCATCCCAGATAATAATCAGAAATCAGAGTGATTGTCACCTTACATAATCATTTCTTTTTCTTGCTCTTAATGAGTTTGATTTCTCTGTTGGGGTTGAGAGCTTCCTTCTTTGATCTTGTATCATCTGTTGTACCTAAAGAAGTTTGCTGTTTGGGCCTGGGAACTACAGCTTCAGGATGCAGCTCCATGTATCTATCAGAATCAAAGAATTTGCTTGAACCATATCTTTCCAACTCTTTCTTTCTCTGATCAGACATTGTAGTGATGTTGGTGGAGTCTTTTCCTTGCTCTTTAGCTTTCTTAATCTGGTCCAGTGCAGCAAGCTTTTTCATCCTTGCAGTCCAAGCAGCTGGATTGTTCTCAGGGTCTTCAAATGGTACTGGTGGCTCATATCTATTAGAAGGGTTATCTTGTGGAGGCCTGTATGAAACTGTTTCCTTCAATTTATAGGGAAAAGGAACAGAGGTTGTGTCAGATGAGATTTGTCCTTCCCTGGAGTAGGGATGTTGCCTTGAATATCCTTTAGAGTAAACCTGGAATTCTCTTTGATTGTCTCTATAATTTCCTCTTCTGGATTGAGAGCCCCTGGACTGGCTTCCCTTATGATAAGATCTGGCATGTGGCTGATAGGGGGATTGGCTTCTAGCAGAGGGCTGAGCAGCTGAACTTCCACCTACACCTGCATCAAGAGGAGGTGGTGGAGGAGGATGAGGATGTTGAAATTGGGAAGATCCTTTTTCATATTTCCTTTTCTTTTTCATTGCTTTGAGTTGATTCTTTGAGTACTGCATCCAGTGCTCGGTTATGGGGCAATCATGAAGGATATAATATGGTATGTCATTATTGTCCTTGATCTTGGCTGGAGGCACTCTCTTTATGGCTTTGCTCCTCGCCTTTCTCTTTCTGGCAATGATAGCAGAAGAATCATCAGAATCTGTCCTGAACTCATCACTTTCAGAACTTTGATCATCATAAAGGGCATCAATCTTTTTCATCAAATCTTTCCTGAGCTGGATTGAAGCATATGAGGTAGCAGAGGTTGGAGCAGCAGCAGGTACAACGCTTGTAGTAATTGTAGGTGAAGCAGAGGCAGAGGTTGAAGCAGCAGCAACAGCAGCAGATACTGAAGGTTCTGGAGCAATAATAACAGCAGTTGGGGCAGCAACAGTTTCACTTACAGAAACAGCAATATCAGCAGCAGGAATATCATCAGAAAACACAGAGGGCTCAAAATCATGTGCCTCTATCATAAGGATATCAGCAGAAACTGGAACAGCAGTAACAGCAGCACTGACAGCAGTAATATCAGATACATCAACACTATCTTCAGTAGGAGGGACAGCAGCATTAGAAACAGCAACCATGCTTTCAGCAGGAGGAGCAGCAGCATAAACTGAGTTAACAAAGGAAGTTATGATGCTGGGGTTGCAACAAGAGAAGGGCACAAGGGCCTTGGACAAATCCTCTGGGGGCTGGAGTGCAACTGTCTCTGGAAGACAACTAAGGTAGGCTGAATCAAATGCTGACAGCAGAGACCTGAGGTCTATTGAAAAGACTGCAACAGGAGGTGGAACTGGATCTTGAAGAACAGCAGCAGCAGCAGCAGCAACAAAAGCTGAAGAAACAGCAGACACAGCAGGCAGGCTCACTTCATATGGCATCTCCCCCTGCCTAGATTCAGACAAGGCTGGATCAAGGCACACTGCTGAAGGGGCTGCCTGAGGGAATAAGAAGGAGAGCCTGGCAGAGCGAGCTGCCACAGACTGGAGTAATGGAGCCAAGGAGGTCTCCAAAAGAAGAGATAGCCTGGGGGCTAGCAATTCATAAATCCTGTCAGCAAGGGCTGGAAGATCTACTTGCTCAGTAGTGACTGGAGCAGAGGTAGAGGATGGAGGAGGAGCTGTGGATGATGGTAGTGGAGAGCTAGAGTATTGGGGAAGGGATGGTTGAGGTGTGGGTAAAGTGATGATGGAGGACAGTGGGATGGAGATAGATGGTGTGAAGGTAGGTTGATCAATGATTTCTTGTAGAAGGTCTTGATAAGAGGTTGAGGATGAGGGCAGCCCAGGAGGAGAGGAGGGTGATTCATCCATGAAGGAATCATCAATAAGGTTGAATGAGGGAATGGAGGGTGATGAAGTGGCAATATCTGGTTGAGGGTAGGAGTATAATGGATGGAATTATTCTTCTGTTGTTGGTAGAGTAGGGATAGGAGATGGTGTATATGTTGGAGAGGGGCTGGAGATGATGATGGTGGATGGAGTTTGAATGGTGGATGGAATTGAAAGAGATGGAATTAGAGGAGGAGGAGAAGCAGCAGCAGGCAGGTCATCTGCAGGGGCAGAGACCTGAGGGGAAGTGACTCTGACAGTCCTAGTGCCTGAAGGTGTGCTGGAAGAGGGCCTGCTGGGCTTGAGGATCTGCCTGTCCCATTTACCAAATAGGGCACAGGACAGTCTCTTGGAAGCATTTTTGTGTATCCCAGAGGATACCAGCAATGCAGGGCACCTATTCTGTAGAAAAATGCCTAAGATCCTTCCAAAATTTACAAAACTCTTGTTAATTTTCTTCTTAATTAGGTCAAAGAAGACCTCTCCCCAGTTCAAACTCTTCTTGTCCACTATAGCTCCCATTAAGCAGAGCTGATACCTGGAAATTGTATCATGGGCAGAGTGCTTAGCCAATAGGACCTTTCCAACTACATCAGCCATGAATCTATATTCCACAGACAGATTCTTTTTCAACAGCTTGCTAGGGTTGGCCTCAGAATGACCCATTCTTGCAAGCAAGTCAGCATATTCTTCTCCAGATAAATCAGCAGAATCTCCACCAGTACTTAACTCAAAAATCTCTGTCAGAATTGCTGGGGTCAAGGGTACCTGAGTGCCAGAGATGGATCCAACAATGGTGTTTTGATCCTGATTGTGGGCAGTGTAGACCCACTCTTTAATTTCATCAGAAGCAAGCTTAATCCTTGTGGTCATGATAGTAGCAAGCTTATGCTCTTTGAACAACTCCAATATGTCCTGGAAAACCTGATCTGTCGTGCTGAAGGACTCCATGTCTATGTCAAAGCCGGCATCAAATTTCATGGCGGCGAGAACAGCAACAGAAACAGCCATAGTTACCTACAAAGATTCAACAAACAAAATGACCAAGTGCAGAAATGTTTGGAGGGAAAGAAAGTTTTTGCAGAGAAATCGAAAGCGCAAAAGGAGAACGACGGCGAAAAATGAATTTTATATTAGGGTTCGACGCAGAAATGGAAAGATCGTTGAACTCAGTTCGACGATCGGGGCTTCTAAAGGAATCTGAAGAGTCTTCAACATCGTCGATCTCCGTTCGACGATATTGGAGAGCGTCGAGCTCTGTTCGACGATCGTTCAGAGAACAAAATCGTCGAGCGTCGTTCGACGATCGCTGACCGGAAGAGATAGTTCATACTATCTGAGAAACGCTGAACTCAGATCGACGATCGTCGATCTCCGTTCGACGATCTGGGGGAAAATCGTCGAGCGCAGTTCAGAGACCAGAAAAACTCTAGACGCTAAGAAAAATCAAGATGTTTGCCTAGTCTTGGTCAATTTTTAAACTTTTAAAATCTTGGATATTATTTTAGACTTCCTCCATCTAACATTCCTAACTGATTTAGGAAGAAAGTGTGTTTCTTTTCATCCAATGGCTTGGTGAAAATATCTCCCCTTTGTAAATCAGTTGGGATATATTGCAGTTCAATTTTATTCTTTTCAACATTATCCCTTAAGAAGTGATGTCTAATCTCTATGTGTTTTGTCCTACTATGGAGGACTGGATTTTGAGCTATAGAAATAACACTGGTGTTATCACAAAAGATTTTAGACTTCTCTAAGTTGTAGCCGTAGTCTAGGAGTTGGTTTTGAATCCACAAGATTTGTGAACAACAACTGTCTGCAGCCATATATTCAGCTTCAGCAGTTGAGGTTGACACAGAAGTTTGTTTCTTACAAAACCAAGAGACAAGTCTGTCACCAAGGAACTGACAGGTTCTACTGGTGCATTTTCTGTCAATTCTGCATCCAGCATAATCAGCATCAAAAAATCCAGTTAAATCAAATGCTGAATCTTTTGGATACCAGAGACCTAGATTTGGACAACTCTTAACATACCTGAGAATCCTCTTTACTAATGTTAGGTGTGACTCTCTAGGGCTTACTTGGAACCTAACACATATACATGTAGCAAACATTATATCTGGTCTACTGGCTGTAAGGTACAGTAGAGAGTCAATCATTGCTCCATATGTTGTCTGATCAACAGGTTTCCCATATTCATCAGCATCCAATACAGCATTAGTAGGCATAGGTGTTTTCATACAAGATGCTTCAGACATGCCAAATTTCTTAACCAATTCATTTGCATATTTGGTTTGAGAAATAAAGATGCCTTCAGCATGTTGTTTGACTTGCAATCCTAGGAAGAAGGATAGCTCACCCATGCTACTCATTTCAAATTTAGAATGCATTAGGTTGGAAAACCTTCTGCACAATTTTGAGTCAGTAGAACCAAAAATAATATCATCTACATAGATCTGTACTAGTAGGGTATGGGACGTATGGGTTCTAATGAAAAGAGTTTGGTCTACTCTACCCCTTAAAAATCCATTTTCCAAAAGGAAGCATGCTAGGGTCTCATACCATGCTCTAGGGCTTGCTTGAGACCATATAATGCTTTGTTCAATCTAAAAACATAATCAGGATAAGTTGGAGAGATAAAACCTGGAGATTGTCTGACATATACTTCTTCTTTGATGTATCCATTTAGAAATGCACTTTTGACATCCATCTGATATACCTTGAATCCTTTATGTACTGCATAAGCTAGAAAGATTCTGATGTCTTCCAATCTTGCAACTGGTGCAAAAGTCTGATCATAGTCTATTCCTTCTTCTTGAGAATATCCCTGAGCAACTAGCCTTGCCTTGTTCCTTACAATTACTCCTTGATCATCCAGTTTGTTTCTGAAAACCCACTTTGTTCCAACAATGGAGTGATCCTTAGGCTTTGGCACTAGTTCCCACACTTTGTTCCTTTCAAATTGATGCAACTCTTCTTGCATTGCAATGATCCAGTGTGGATCTTGCTCTGCATCTTAAATAGACTGAGGTTCAATTTGAGATAGAAAGCAGGTGTGCAACAGGTTTTGGTTGACCTGATTTCTGGTTTGCACACCAGCTGAGATGTCTCCAATTATTTGGGAAATTGGATGGTCTCTTGATGTTCCTAAATCAACAGGGGGTGTTGATTGTTCACCAACCTATGTTGTTGTCTCCTCTTGTGGTACAACAACTGGTTCTTCAGGTTGTTCTTCAATATGTTGAATACTTTCTTCATCTTCACTGCTTTCATCCCTTTGAGTAACCTGTAACTTGTTCAAGTCTTCAACAAGAGAGTGTTCCTGCAGAGGTTCTATGGTAGAAGAGATCTTCTCCTTGAAAGACATGTTAGATTCATCAAGTGATATATGAACAGATTCCTCAATTTTTAGAGATGATTTATTATAGACCCTATAAGCTTTGCTGATCATGGAGTATCCCAGAAACACTCCTTCATCAGCTTTAGCTTGAAATTTTGCTAAATATTTCTTGTCATTATTATGTATGTAGCAAATACAACCAAAAACTCTAAAATAATCAACTTTAGATTTCTTCCCTTTGAGTAATTCATAGGGAGTCTTTCCCTTTAGTTTATATATCAAACTTCTATTCAGCACATAGTTGGAGGTGTTCACTGCCTCTGCCCAAAAGGATAGAGGAAGGTGAGCATCTGACAACAATGTAGTGGCAGATTCAATAAGGGTTCTATATTTCCTTTCAGCTACCCCATTTTGTTGAGGAGTTCTAGGAGCTGAGAAAGTATGCCTGATCCCTTCACTCTGACAGAACTCTTGCATAAGAAGAGAATCAAACTCTGTCCCATGATCACTTCTGATCAGGGCAATGTGAGTATTGAACTCAATCTGTATACATTTGAGAAACTCTGTCAGACACTTAAAGTTATCAGACTTCTTCCTTAGAAAGAACACCCAAGTGAATCTAGAGAAGTCATCTACAACTACTAAAGTGTAAGATTTCCCTCCTAGGCTTTGTACTGTGATGGGTCCAAAAAGATCCATGTGTAACAGATACAATATCCTAGGTGAATCACTCTTATTAAGTGACTTAAAGCTGTTTTTAGTTTGCTTGCCTAATTGACAAGCCCTGCAGAGTCCTTCCTTCTTGTAGGGGCCAGAAGGTAGTCCTCTAACAAGGTTGTCCTTGGATAGCCTAGCAATAGTTCTAAGGTTTAGGTGTCCTAGTCTCTTATGCCATAAAATATTTGGTCTACAAACAGAATTGAACAGGCAAATATCTACATTTGTTGAAAGAAAATCTACTAGATAGATGTTACCTTTCCTTTTACCTGTCAACACAGTTGTGTTGTCCTCTGACTTGATTTTGCATAATGCTTTGCTGAAGGTCACCTGGTAGCCTTCATCACACAGCTGACTGATGCTTATTAAGTTGTGCTTCAGTCCTTCCACATAAGCTACCTTCTTGAATGTTACTGATCCAATCTGGACTGCACCATATCCTTTAGTTTGTCCAAAGTTTGAATCACCAAAGATAACTTTGGGTCCAAGCTTGACTCTAAAGGATGTGAGGTTATCCTTGTTCCCTGTCATGTGCTTAGAGCACCCACTATCCAAGTACCATTGCTGGTTAGATGTTGGATAGGTCTTCACCTGCACATAAAATAATTCATTTATTTTTGACCCAGTTTACCTTGGGCCTAGGTTGATAACCTTTAAACTCTGAAATAAAAGACATCCCAGGTTGACTCTTATAACCTTCAGGATGATATCTCCTTGGAGGTATAATCCATTCAGTATAAGGGTTAAAGATTTGGGATGAAAGACCCCTAGGATTGGATTTTGATTTGCCCTTGAAAGACTTTCCAGAGCTCTGACCACTGTTCGACGATTGTGGAGCTTCGTTCGACGATCTTGGGTCAAATCGTCGAGCTCCGTTCGACGGTCGACTATGGCAGAGTTCAGGAACTTGAGATCGTCGACCTGAGTTCGACGATTTTGCCTGAGATCGTCGATCTGCGTTCGGCAATCGTCGATCTCCGTTCGACGATTTCTGCTGGGACTTAGTTTTCTTGGGCAGATCAGAATTTTTCCTAGCTACCTCTACAACTCCCTTTCCTTTATCAGAAATAAATTTGATTGGAGTTGTTAGAACTATGGGTTGGCTGGATGAAGCACCCAAGCCCAGTGTACTATTAAATCTGGAGTTCACTGTGCTTGTGATGTCCATCAGCTTGATACTTCTCCCATTAAGGGATTCTTCAAGCTTCTTGGCCTCAGATAGCTCACTTTTCAGTGAACCTATTTGCTCCCTACAGCACTCCAACTCCTGAGAGAGTTTGAGGTTTTCTGACTTTAAGGTATTATGTTCAGATAAATGATTTCTGAGAGAGATAATTTCTTTCTCAGATTTTAGCAGGTCTAAACATAATGCTTTAAACTCAGATTTAAAGTCCTCTGAATTAAAATCAAATGAACTAATTACCTGATCTTCTTCAGGTTGAGTCTCTGAATCTGACTCTGACTCTTCTTCATCTGAATTATATTGTGAGTCATTGATTGCCATCATGCAGAACTTTTTCTCTTCTGCATCATCTTCATCATCACTGGAGCTGGATGAGGCTTCTGACTCCTCTTCAGTCTCACTCCAGGATTCAGCAACAAACCCCTTTCTTGTGTGTTTGTTTTTGCTTGAGGAGGGTTTGCCATTGCCATTCCTCTTGGAGTCTTTCTCCTTTCTTCTTTCTTTCTTGTCCCTTCTGTCCTTGTTTTTGTTTTCTGGACAGTCAGGAACAATGTGCCCTGGTTTCCTGCAACCAAAGCAAACAATTTCCTTATTATTAATTGACTTATCATACCTTGGCTTATCATGCTCCTTGTATGATCTCCTTCTGAAGTCCTTTCTAGCCATCTTGTAAAATCTTTTGGCCAACAGGCTGAGCAGTTCATCATTGCCTGTGACTTTATCTTCAGGCAGATCTTCAGTTGCCTTGAAGGCTATTGTTTTCTCTTTTCTTGTGGCTGGTGAGGCAGCCTTCTGTTCTTCTTCTTTATTCTTGATGAGTAGCTCATAAGATTTGAGCTTACCCAATAGAGCTTCTGTGGTGATCTCATTCAAACTTCTGGCATCCTTGATTAGCCAGATTCTTGAATCCCAAGTGCTAGGGAAGTACATTAGAATTTTGTCATTGAGTTCAGTTAGTGAGATCTCTTTGTCCAAGGTCCTGAGTTCACTGACTATTAGACTGAGCCTGTTGTACATATCTCCAACTGACTCAGTTTCTCCCTTCTTGAAATTCTCATATTGAGATATGAGGTGGGAGCTCCTGTCCTTTCTCTCATCAGCTGAGCCTGAGACTATTTCAGAGAGTTTATCCCAGATTTCCTTTGCTGAATTGCATTCAGCCACCTTTTGAAAGATATCATCAGACATGGTCTGGGCTAAGATGTTCATAGCCTTGGCATCAGCTACCTTCCATTTCTTGATATCAGTATCTGTTCCTGATGGAGGTGGAACAGTATTTGTATTTGAGTTCTCTGGAGGTCTTGGACAAACTGTCAAAACAGAGTTAAAAATATCCTCGTCAATAGAATTCATGTATAATCTGATCCTTGCTTTTCAAAGTGCAAACTTGGATAGATTGCACACTAGAGGTCTGGTGCTAGCATAATCTTTGTTTTAGGCCATGATTTGTGAAAACAAAATATAATACTAAACTCAAAAGAAAACAGATCTAACTAGGAATCTTTGGGTTCAGGTGTTAGCCTGTGCAACCACCAAGGTGTGGTATGTTTAACCAACCTCGCTCTGATACCAATTGAAAGTGCAGCTAGATCTGATATACTTTAGAGGGGGGTGAATAGAGTATATGATGCTTGAAAACTTTTTACAACAATTGTTGTAATCTGAGTGAGCAGGGAAGCAATTATTAAATCTAATCACAGAACTAAACTAATCACACAATAATCACAGAACAATCACAGTCAGAAACAAAAATAAAGACAAGCAATCCAGATGACACAAGGAGCTATAGTGGTTCCCCTAAACTTGGGTACATCCACTCTTCTACCACCCTAGGTAGGAATCCACTGCAGGATGAGTTGATCAGGTGTCCTGGGCACCAATGAGCTTTTGATAAGGTGCTCAAAAACCAAATCAGATTTTTTGATCAGGTGTCTTGCCACCAATGAGCTTTTGACAAGGTGCTCAAAAACAAAACTCAAACTTTTGAAGGGAGTTTGAGAAACCCTTTACAGAGATGGGGGTGAGAGAGTGATGGAAGTCTTCTCTTTCTCAAAGCAGCTGAGAAGACTATGTGGATTTGATGGTGTCAAAGCTCCCCCTGAGTCCTTGAGATGTTCAGGAAAAGAAGCTTTGTTGTAGGGTGATAGGCCTTCAGAAGTTGATCTCCAACAAAAGATGATTTCAGCAACAGCTGAAATGTTAGGTGTCTGGAGTCTTGAAAGATGTTGGCCTTGAACACTTGAGACAAGAGAGATCAGAAGATTTCAGAAAGTTTGATCTCCTTGGATGTGTGTTCTTCAGAGAATTCTTTGAGATAGAGAATATATTGTTCTTGTTCTTCTTCTTGTCTGTGTTTTGAGGATTATTGATGTCTAAGAGAGATTCAAAAATTCTTGTCTTTTATTCTCTGGTACTGAATAGAAAAACATCCTCTGTCAAGAATAGCCGTTGGCCTGCATTAATTGCATCCTTAATTGCAAAATGTCTTCTGGAGGAAAGTCCAAAGAAACATTCCTTTGATAATCCCTTGAAACATGGTCCAGAAATAAATGAAAACGGCTAGAAAATCTTCTGAATTAATTGCTGAATAACTCCTTAACTGTTCTGAATTTGAATCTTGAAAAATCCTTGAAATTATCAGAAATCGTCGAACTGAGCTCTGCTATCGTCGAACTGAGCTCAGCGATATGGATTTATACAGCAACAAAATATCGTCGATCTGAGATCAAAGATCGTCGAGCTGAGCTCAGAGATAGAGATCCAATACTGAGTCAAGATCGTCGAACTGAGCTCGCAGATCGTCGAATGGAGTTCGACGATTTGAGGAAGTTAAGCTCAGCGATCGTCGAATGGAGTTCGACGATCTGTCGAAGTTGAGCTAGACGATCGTCGATCGGAGTTCGACGAATTGTCGTGCTGAGCTCGACGATATGACTTAGTCTCAAACTGAAAAATTCTTGGTCTTGAGGGCAGCTTTCAAACCTAGACTTCTAACTCTTAGATTCGATTCTAATTGACCTTTAGATCTATACAGGAGGTCAAAAACTGGTTTCCTAGAGACATAGTGATCCTGACCCAAATTAGTAATAGGGTGTTCCAACATCATCCTCACTTTTCTCCTATTTTTTCCTTTGTAAGTGTTTCTATCCGGTAACCTTTAGCTATTTCTTTTCTGTTTCAGAATCGATTTGCGTATAAAGTTTCAAGACGAAACTTCTTTTTAGGGGGAGTGGTTGTAACGCTCCTGAATTTTCTATAATTATTTTAATCTCTTTAGTGACATAATAATGACGTAAGGGTGTTACATTGACGCATATTTAATGGTGCGTCGTCGTTAGTGCGAGGTTTTGTTCTTTGGGGCGAGTAGACCAGTTTTTAGACTCATCAGAATTAGAGTTTTGACTTGAAAAATTAAAGTAATTAATTTAATGTGTGCTTGTGAAGTTTCGTTGCGATCCGGGCTTAAATGGGATCTCGGTGAATTTTATAAGGATTATTGTTGTTTTAACTTCGAGAAATTTTAACCCGAGTTTGATTTATTGGATCCTGATTACGACTTCGCTGTTGGATTCATAGCACCGTCATTTAGCTTTGGTGTGAATTTCATCGAAAACCGAGATGATTTGTTCACCCTCGTCGTTTGAGTTTTTATAGTTATTATATTAATAATATAAAATGATATATATATATATATACTTATAAAAAGAAAACCTTATTCATCCATCTTCCCCAAAAAGGGTATGTTCGAAAGGGTCGTGAGAGAGGCGGCGAGTTTTTCATCGTGAACCTTTCGGAAGCCGATTCGGGAGCTCCGTTGGGCGAAATCTTCAGCAGAGCATAGATCCGGAAATCTCTCGCCGAGATCTACGCGTTGGTGGTAGGTATTTTTGTTTTCGTGGACTTTTGGCATTGCGGTGTGTGGCCCTAAACTTTCATTTTGTCCAAATATCTCCAGATTTCTTTGCCACGCTTTCTTTTTTGGCTGATCTGTGCCGTGGAGTGTTCAAAAGTTTGAGATAAGGAGGTTTAAGACACGTGGTGGTTTGCTCTCATGTCTAGCCTCTTACAAATTACTTATGTTTCATTTTCCATTTTCTGTCAATCCTACTGTTAGTTCTTATATTTTCATGTCACTTCTTTTGTCTACTCCTAGCTTTACCTTATACAAAATAACAGTAAATTTCTCTTTCTTCTTGCTGTGTCGTGGGATTCTTTTATATATGTTTAGTCTTCTGTCTTGTCTACCCTACTTTTCTCTTATTTTTTTGGAACTTCATGATCAAGTTTTAAATGTTGTCAAAAAGTTCAAGTCTAATAACCTTTATGAAAGTGAGAGTTAGATCTGAAATACTCTAGAGGGGGGGGGGGGTGAATAGAGTATGCTTAAAAATTATTAAGAGCTATTACAGCTTTTGCTGTAAGTTAAAAGTGCAGAATTAATAAACTACCAAGCAATAAACCTAAAGCACAAGCACAGCAAAAACACAAGAAAATGAGGCAACCAGACGACACAAGAATTTTATAGTGGTTCTCCAACCTGGGTACATCCACTCTTCTACCACCCTTGGTAGGAATCCATTCAGATTTTTGATCAGGTGCCTGACACCAATGAGCTTTTGATCAGGTGCTCAAAAACCAACCCAAGTCTTTTGATCAGGAGACTTGCAACCAAGGAATCACTTTTGAAGGGAGATGACAACCCTTTATACAGTGGGGGTGAGAAATGATTTTGTCTTCTCTTTCTCAATATACAACTGAGAAGACTTGTGGATTTGATTATAGCTTATGGCTCCCCCTGAGATGTAGAATGGATCAGGGAAAAACATGAGCTAAGCTTCAGGGTGATAGGTCTTCAAACTGAATCCTTGAGCAGCAATAATCTTCAGGAACTTCTTTTACAAATGAGAGTGATGTTGTCCTTTTGAAATGTCCTGGAGTGCTTGAAGAGAGAAGACTCTTGATATAAGTATTGTTGTTCTTCTTCTTCAAGTGCTGATGAGCTTCTGGTCAAGATCTTCTGTGTATCAGAAAATGCTTCTTATTGACAGAGCAGATTGTTCAATACTGAATATTTTTTTTCTGTGTCTCTGTATGCTTCTCAGTAAGTTGTGCTCTGTGTGAAGCTTTTTCAAAATTCTCTTCTTCGATCCATTTTTTGTCAGTCTATATATCTTTGTGTCTCCATTATTCTCTTCTTCTCTATCTTTCAAAAATTTGAATGCATCTGCATTTAATGCTGACAGCCTTGAGAATAATCGGCATTGATTTATTTCCCCAATTGTCCCGTGGAAAAACGACAAGCAATAATCCTGGAGAAGACCATAATTAATGCTCCTTCTAACGGATACATTCAGAGAATGTTAGAGCATTAATTACTCAGGAATTATCGCATTAGAGTGGGGACAGAAGACCGAAAATAACTAAGTCTGAAATCGTCGAACAGATGGCAAAATTCGTCGAACTGAGTCCACAGTTCGTCGAGCTAAGATGTTGTATTCGTCGACCAGACGGCTTCTATTCGTCGAGCTGAGTTCCATGATCGTTGAGCTGGAAACTGAACTGCTGTCTCTTTTGATTTTTTTCCTATTCGTCGAGCTGGTAAATGTGTTCGTCGACTGGAGTTCAACAATTATTCTGGAGTTGTCAAATATTCTGTGTGGACACAATTACTCATGTGTGTCGACACAAGTCTTTTGTGTGGTGTCGACAGAGCCTTTCCACAATGTAGATGGATGATCTGGATGTCGACACAAATGCTTCTAGTGTCTACTTAGTTGGTGTCGACATGTGCTCTAAGTGTCGACACAAGTCTTCTGATTCCAGAATTCGTCGAGTAGAGAACTGAGTTCGTCGACCTGAGACTAGAGAACATAGTCTCGACAGAATCTTATAGTAGTCCAAAGATTTGTCGACCAAAGAATGATTGTTCGTCGAGCTAAGTCTGGAGAACCTTGAATTCGTCGAACTAAGTCTGGAGAACCTTGAATTCGTCGAGCTAAGTCTGGAGAACCTTAAATTCGTCGAGCTGAAAATGATTCTGGACTTAAAGAAAAATTGATGAACCTCTGGAAATAGAGTTGAAGTGGAAGTCCAGAAATCATCGAGCAATGAATGAAGTTCGTCGACCTGAGAACTAGATTCGTCGATCTGAGAACTAGATTCGTCGACCTGAGTCTAGAGAACAGTCTGGACTTAGAATGCTGAAGGTGGAGTCCAAGGATCGTCGACCTGTGACTGAAGTTCGTCGAGCTCAGCTCAGAGAATATTTCTCTAAGATCGTCAAGCTGAGAACGACTATCGTAGACCTGAGTTCGACGAACGTCGAACTCATTTTACTTAGTTTCTTGAGAAATCTCTGAATCACTGGAAAAACTCTAAGTCTTGAGTCTCTGGCAGTCTGATGTTGGCTTGTCCATGTGATGTTGACTCTTAGAACTTGGCCTAGACTCTAGGACACAACTTTGACCCTGGTTATACATATTGGGTCAAATCATCCTAAGTTAGTGAAGCTATCCCAAATCAAACTAGGGATCCAACAATCTCCCCTTATTTGGGTGAGGTCACTAATAGACTCAAAATAAAAACATAAAGTAAATAAAGCAGGAAAAAGATATATCTGGCAGAGCTAATTAACACATGCAGCAGATATATTTACACTGAAGCTTTGTTCATACAATATGAAATAGTTAGAGATAGAAAAACAGAAATAAAATGGTTCATATTTCACTTCTTCTGCTTCTTCTCCTGATGCTTTACATTCTTGCCCTTATCTCCTGACTTGGTAAAGACTATTTACCTGTTTGGATTTAAAGCTTGTTCCATAGTCATTGTCATGTCTGCAGCCCCTATAATCTTCAGAGATGTAGCTCTAGGGACCACTGCTTCAGGATGTAATTTCATATAATCATCAACATTAAAAATTTTGTTAGTCTTTTCAAACCTTTTCAGTTCTTCTCTCCTGTATTTTGACATTGTAGTGTATTCAGAAATATCCTTCCCTTCAGCCTTTGCCTTGTTGATCATAGAGAGCCCTACTAGTTCCTGGAACCTGGCCATTTTAGCCGTGTTGGCTGTTTCTGGATCTTCATAAGGAACAGGAGGAGAGGGTGGTCTTTTAGGACTTTCAGCTTGTTGATGTTGTTGCTGCTTATGTTGTTGTTGTTGATGATGTTGTTGTTGCTGCTGATGTTATTTTCCTGAGGGTTGTTACATGTATTGGTTGCTTTCATGATGAGGTCTCCCTTGATGTCTTTGATATGTTTGAATGGGGGCAGACCTTTAAGAACTAGAGCCAGAAGCACCAGCTGCAGGAGGAGGAGGAGGTGGTGGATCTTTTCTATACCTTTGAACTGGTAGAGGAGAGTATCTTCTACTCTTCTTCCTTTCCTTTTGCTGATTCTTATATAGCCACATCCATGCTGGCATCCCTTTGTATGGAGTTATCTTTTGAATAATATAGCAAGGGGTGTTAGGAGGAAGAGGAGCTTTTCTTTTCTTTGATACTTGCTTCTTCTTCTTTGTATCCTCCTCATCTGAATCCCCATCCTCATCTTCATCATCATCATTGTCAGAACCCTGCGGGTTATCATATAGATCATCCAAAGCTTTCAAAGCTTTAGTAGAAATAGCAGGCTTTTCTGGAGCAGGAGCAGGAGTTTTAGCAGGAGTTGGAGTTTCAGTAGTAGTTGGAGGAGAAGCTACACAGAAATCAGAACTAACTTGGACAGAGCTTTCAGCTGCTGCCTTATTTTCATCTGCAATATCAGCCAAGATCAGTTCATCTAGATCTGACATGGGGGAGTCATCCATGACAAAAGTTGGTGCTGAAGATATTATTGAAGAAAAGGGAATAACCACTACTTCTGGAAGTGGAGTAACTGTTGGCTGTGTAATAGCAAAACTTTCCCTAAGTTGCTTAGCAACTTCTGAAGAGATGGGGGAAGTGTATGGTATAATAGCCAAGGATGGCTTAGTAATCTCAGCTGGAAGGTAATTCAAATGTACAATATTAAAAATACTCAACAAATATTCTAAATTGACTGTGGGATTAAGAATGAAATCACCAACAGTATTAGGCTCTTCAGAGTCTGATTCATCAAAGTCCATGTCAGTTTCAATAAAGTCAATCAAATCTTTATTTATGTATTATGTACACTCTGCTGCTGTTGCTGAAGCTGGAGCATCTGCTGCTGGAGCTGGAGCTGAAGCCCCTGGAGCTGTAGCTGCTGCTTCATCATCAGGAATCTCCACCTGCCTGGTTTCAGTGGCAACTGAGGCCAGGCCCCTGGCTGAGGATGGGGCAGCAGTAAGAGTAGAGATTTTGTCAGAGAGAGAGGAGATGGTGGTAGCAAGAGGTGTAATGGCCTCTGCTATAAGGGACTTGAGGAGGGGAGTGATTATGGAAATGATGGAAGATATGGTGGAGTGGTCCAATGATGGAGTGGTAGATGGTGTTACAGAAGGTGTAGAAGTCGGAACTATGGGAGGTATAGAAAGTGGAGCATCAGTTATGTGAACATCTAGAGGTATGGTAGATGTTGATGGGGATGGATGAGTGGCATCTTGCATGATGATGTCTGTTGGTAGATAGAAAGATGGTATTGAAGAGAGATGTGGGGGAAGAGGATATTGTGGTGGTGTAGGAATGTAGGTGTCATGGGGGGAATCAGGAGGTGTTGGTGGTTTATTTTCTTGAAGAAGTTCAGTGATGTCAATTGGTGGAGATGGGGTTGGTGAAGTATGTTGAGATAGAGGTGGAGTAGGAACATGACTAGGTTGTTGTGATTGTGGTGTTGAAGAGATAATGGAAGAGGGAGGGATTTGTGTTGCTGGAAGGGGGGCTGGAATAGATGGTGTTGGGTGAATCTCTTCAGCAGGTGGGGGAGTGGCTTTAACAGCCCTGGTGCCTTCTGAAGCTGGGGTGGAAGAGGTAGAAGCCTTGGGTGGCTTGGTTATTGTCCTCTCCCACCTGCCAAATAAGGCACAGGTTAGCCTTTTACTGGCATTGATGAATATGGTCTGGGAGACCAGTGATTCAGCAGTCTTCTCTTGTAAAAAGATCCCTAGGATCCTTCCAAAGCATACTTCCTTTTTATTATTTTTCTTCTGTATCAAATCAAAAAGAATCTGTGCCCAATCCACTGGTTTCTTGTTGATGATTGCACACATGACCAGAAACTGGTGTCTGGTGATGTAGTCATGGGCAGTATGTTTCCCAAGCAGAACCTTTCCAACCAAATCTGCCAAAAACTTATAAGGGGCAGAGAGGTGTTTCTTCAAGAATTTATTAGGGTTATTTCCAGTATAACCCATCAGACTCAGCATCACGTCAAATTTCTCTATTTCAATTTCCAGTTCCTCTTCTCCATTCCTTAATCCGAAAATTTCAGTTAAGATTGCGGGAGTTAAGGAGACGGAGTTACCCGCAATAGTGCCTGTCATTGTATTCTCCTCTGTTATCGATAGGGTATAGACTCATTCTCTGATTTCAGTGCTGTGTAACTTGATTCTTCTAGTCATCAAGGTCTTGAGTTCTTGTTCTTCAAGGAGTTCCAAGATGTCAAGAAAGATGGGATCAGAATGTTGAAACGAATCAAAATCCACATCAAAACCGGTATCGAACTTCATGCCTGCGAGAATGCTTGCCTGAATCGCCATGGAATCACCTGCAAGAGAGACACAAAAACGGCGATCAAGTGCAAAGGAACAGAAAGCGCAGGATGGAGGTCGAAGAAAACCTAAATATATGGTTTTCAATAATATGAATCGACAGACTCCGTTCCACGAAAATAAAAATAATTCTTCGAACTGAGGTCGACAAAATAATTTTGAATGAAATAATTCGTCGATATTATCCAGAAGAATTGAAGACATTTCTTCGAACTCCGTTCGACGAATATCTTCTGAAGCAAGTTCGTTGAACTCTGTTCGACGAAACTTGTTTCACTCACAGAGAGTTCGTCGATCTCCGTTCGACGAATATCTCTCAAACTTTCCCCGGTTCGTCGAACTCCGTTCGATGAACTTTGGAAAATTCGCCGAGTGCAGACAGAAATCAAATAAAGTCTTCTCCATTGATCATTCCAAGTTGGTTTACAAAGAATATATGATTTCTCTCATCCAGAGTTTGGTGAATATATCAGCCTTTTGTAAATCAGCGTTGATATAAACAAGCTTGATTTTATTTTTGTCTGCACACTCCCTAATGAAATGATGTATTATATCAATATGTTTTGTCCTACTATGGTGAACTGGAGTCTGGGCTATGGCTATAGCACTTGTATTATCACAGAGTAGGGTTGAATTATTTAAGTTGAACCCATAATCTAGAAGCTGATTTTGTATCCAAAGCATCTGTGAACAACAGCTGCCTGCTGCAATATATTCTGCTTCAGCAGTTGAGATTGACACTGATGTTTGCTTCTTACAAAACCAAGATACTAATCTCATACCCAGGAACTAGCAAGTTCCTGAAGTACTTTTTCTATCTACCCTGCATCCAGCAAAATCAGCATCAGAGTACCAGTTAACTCAAATTCTGATTCAGCAGGATATCATAGGCCTAGATTAGGACAACTCTTTATATATCTCAAAATCCTTTTTAGTAAAATTAGATGAGATTCTTTAGGGTTCACCTGGAACCTAACACAAAGACATGTGGCAAACATAATATCTGGCCTACTTGCTGTGAGGTATAATAGGGACTCAACAATGCCCCTATAAAGTTTCTGATCCACAGGTTTCCCTGGTACATTAGAGTCCACAACAACATTTGTAGCCATGAGAGTTTTCTTTGCTGAGGCATCAGCCATCCCAAACTTCTTTAGAAGTTCTTTAGCATATTTTGCTTGAGAGATGAAGATGTCATCAGGGAGCTGCTTCACTTGGAGACTAAGGAAGTAGGAAAGCTCACTCATGCTACTCATTTCAAATCTGGAATGCATGAGGTCAGAAAACCTCTTGCATAATTTGAAATCTGTATAGCCAAATATAATATCATCCACATAGATTTGTATTAATAAGATTTGGTCTTTATGATGTCTAGTGAAAAGAGTTTTATCTACAGTTTCTCTTGTAAATTTATGCTCTAATAGAAAACTAGTTAAGGTCTCATACCAAGCTTTTGGAGCTTGCTTTAGACCATAAAGGGCCTTATGCAATTTAAAAACATGAGAGGGGCAAGTTGGAGAAACAAAACCTGGAGGTTGTTCTACATAAACCTCTTCTTGTAGCACTCCATTTAGAAAAGCACTCTTCACATCCATTTGGAAGACCTTGAACCTCTTGTATGCTGCATAGGCAAGGAATATTCTTATGGCTTCCAACCTTGCAACAGGTGCCAGAGTTTGATCATAATCAATTCCTTCTTCTTGCCTGTATCCTTGAGCAACAAGCCTAGCCTTGTTTCTCACAATGACTCCTTGGGCATCCAGTTTGTTTCTGAAAACCCATTTGGTTCCAATAACTGGGTAGTTTTGGGGTCTTGGGACCAAATCCCAAACTCTACATCTCTCAAATTGATTTAGTTCCTCCTGCATTGCAAGGATCCAGTGGGGATCCTGCTCAGCATCATGAATGGATAGAGGTTCAACCTGAGAGAGAAAACAGGCATGCATCAAATTTTGGGTGAGTTGATGTCTTGTCTGTACACCTGCTGATATGTCTCCAATTACTTGAGATCTGGGGTGATCCCTAAGTGTGACAAAATCAGTGGGTGGAGTTGATTGTGCAACAACATTTGGAATTAATTCCTCTTGTGGAATTGTATTTACTGTTGGTAGAGATTCATTTTCTTCGGCTTCTTCTTCTTCACTTTCTTCAATGGCTTGTGGAGAGGGATGAGTTGGCACCTCTTGGGTGAGGTTTAGTCCATCCAAGGTCTCACACAAGTGGGGTACCTGCAAGTTGCTATTGGTAGAAATTTCTTTCTTCTTGCAATACATGTTAGACTCATCAAAAGAAACATGAATAGACTCCTCAATTTTTAATGTTGATTTATTAAAAACCCTATAGGTCTTGCTTACTTGGGAGTATCCTAGAAAAACTCCCTCTTCAGCTTAGCCTCAAACTTTCTAATGTATTTTTTGTTGTTGTTATGAATGTAACATAAGCATCCAAATACTTTGAAATAGTTAATTTTAGATTTCTTCCCTTTGAGCAATTCATAGAGAGTCTTGTTCTTTAGTTTGTGAATTAAGCTCCTGTTCAAGACATAATTTGTTGTGCTTACAGCCTCTGCCCAAAAGGTTAGGGGCATGTAAGCATCTGCAAGTAATGTACCTGCAGCTTCAATGAGTGTCCTATTTTTTCTTTCAACTACCTCATTTTGTTGTGGAGTTCTAAGAGCTGAGAAGTAATGTCTGATACCTTCCTTCTCACAAAACTCATGCATAAGAAGAGACTCAAACTCTGTGTCATGATCACTTCTGATTAATGCAACATGAGTAGAGAACTCAATCTGTATGGTCCTGAGAAAATCTGTAAGAACCTTAAATGTATCTGACTTTGATCTCAGAAAGAATACCCAACTGAACCTGGAAAAGTCATCCACTATAACCAAAGTGTAGGATTTCCCTCCTAGGCTTTGTACAGCAATGGGTCCAAAGAGATCCAAATGTAGCAAGTACAAAATCCTAGATGAATCACTCTTATTAACAGATTTAAAACTAGTTTTAGTTTGCTTGCCTAATTGACAAGCCCTACAGAGGCCTTCCTTCTTGTAGGGACCAGAAGGTAGACCTCTAACAAGGTTGTGTTTAGATAGCCTAATAATGTTTTTCAGATTTACATGACCTAGTCTTTTGTGTCATAAGTCATTCTGATTAGTAGTTAAATTAAGTAAACATATATCAGTTTTGACAGAAAGAAAATTTACCAAGTATATGTTGTCTTGTCTACTTCCAATTAAAACTGTTTGGTTGTTTTTTATCAATAATAGAACAAGTGGATGGGTTAAAGTATACCTGATAACCATCATCACATAACTGACTTATGGAGATGAGGTTATGCTTGAGTCCACTTACATATGTCACCTTTTTGAATGTGACAACTCCTATTCTTACTTCTCTAAATCCTTCTGACTGACCATATTTGGAGTCACCAAAGATAACCTTTGGCCCCAGCTTGGACTTGTAGTTATATAAGATATCCTTGCTGCCAGTCATATGTTTGGAGTAGCCACTGTTTAGGTACCAAGTTTGAATTACCCCTGGACAACTCTTCACCTGCAGTAGAAAACAGTTAATGGTTTTTGACCCAAGTTACCTTGGGTCCTTTGTATGGCTGATAAGAAAAGCTGGATATAACAGAGAATTCAGGTTGGGATTTATATCCTAGAGGGTGATATCTCCTAGGTGGTATGATCCAATCAGCTAGTGGATTAAATGGTTTCTTAGAAGTATTTAAGTTGTTGTTAGAATTATAGTTTTGATTAAGTCTTCCTGGGTTTGACGAATTGCTGAAAGTTCGTCGACTAGAGTTCGACGAATTGGGTTGAGATCGTCGATCTCTGCCCAGAGAATGAACATGTTCATTCTCTGTGTCCCACATTCGTCGACTTCTGCTCGACAAACCATACAGAGTTCGTCGATCACAGTTAGACAAATAAGTATAACTATAGTTTGCGTTCAGAGTTCGTCGATCTGGGTTCGACGAACTGGCCCCATTTCGTCGATCTGAGTTCGACTTCAGTTTACCTAATAGAGATTCAGTTGAAATCTCATTCAGGCATCTGGCCTCCTTGATGGGCCAGATTCTTGTATCCCATGAGCTTGGGAAGCACATCGGGATCTTGTCATTCACTTCAGTAAGAGTGATGTTTTTATCCAAGGTTTTCAGCTCATTGATAATTGAGCTTAACCTATTGTACATATCAGAAACTGTCTCAGCTTCCTCATTCTTAAAGTTCTCATATAGGGATATGAGATTGTATCTCCTATCCTTTCTCTCATATGTTGATCCATCCACCATTTGGTTTAGAGAATCCCAAATGGCTTTTGCTGAGGTGCACTCAGCAACCTTCTGAAAAATATCATCTGACATAGTTTGTGTCAGGATATTCATAGCTTTAGCATCTGTAATTTTTGCTTTCTTCTGAGCTTCAGTCCACTCAGGTGGTGGGACTGCATTGTTGCTGGAAGATGTTGTAGATGTAGATGCTTATGGGGGACCTGTCAAAATTGAATTGTAGATGTCTTCATCAATGGAATTCGTGTATAACCTAATTCTTGCCTTCCAGATGACAAACCTATTGAGGTTGCAAACTGGAGGTCTAGTGCTTGCATAATCCTTGTTCTGTGCCATGGCTGTGTTTATAATTTAGGTTAGAATAAAGTGATGTGTAGATCTAACAAAGGATCTTTTGGTTCAAGATTTAACTTGTACAACCAAAGGAACCTCCTCTGATACCAATTGAAAGTGAGAGTTAGATCTGAAATACTCTAGAGAGGGAGTGAATAGAGTATGCTTAAAAATTATTAAGAGCTATTACAGCTTTTGCCGTAAATTAAAAGTGCAGAATTAATAAACTACCAAACAATAAACCTAAAGCACAAGCACAGCAAGAACACAAGAAAATGAGGCAACCAGACGACACAAGAATTTTATAGTGGTTCCCCAACCTGGGTACATCCACTTTTCTACCACCCTTGGTAGGAATCTACTCAGGTTTTTGATCAGGTGTCTGACACCAATGAGCTTTTGATCAGGTGCTCAAAAACAAACCCAAGTCTTTTGATCAGGAGACTTGCAACCAAGGAATCACTTTTGAAGGGAGATGACAACCCTTTATACAATGGGGGTGAGAAATGATTGTCTTCTCTTTCTCAATATACAACTGAGAAGACTTGTGGATTTGATTATAGCATATGACAACTGAGAAGACTTGTGATAGGTCTTCAAACTGAATCCTTGAGCAACAATAATCTTCAGGAACTTCTTTTACAGATGAGAGTGGTGTTGTCCTTTTGAAATGTCCTGGAGTGCTTGAAGAGAGAAAACTCTTGATATAGATATTGTTGTTCTTCTTCTTCAAGTGCTGATGAGCTTTTGGTCAAGATCTTCTGTGTATCAGAAAATGCTTCTTGTTGATAGAGCAGATTGTTCAAGACTGAATATTTTTTTCATGTGTCTCTGTATGCTTCTCAGTAAGTTGTGCTCTGTGTGAAGCTTTTTCAAAATTCTCTTCTTCGATCCTTTTTTGTCAGTCTATATATCTTTGTGTCTTCATTATTCTCTTCTTCTCTATCTTTCAAAATTTGAATGCATCTGCATTTAATGCTGACAGCCTTGAGAATAATCGACATTGATTTATTTCCCCAACTGTCCCGTGGAAAAACGACAAGCAATAATCCTGGAGAAGACCATAATTAATGCGCCTTATAACAGATACATTCAGAGAATGTTAGAGCATTAATTACTCAGGAATTATCGCATTAGAGTGGGGACAGAAGACCGGAAATAACTAAATCTAAAATCATTGAACAGATAGCAGAATTCATCGAACTGAGACCACAGTCCGTCGAGCTGAGATGTTGTATTCGTCGACCAGACGACTTCTATTCGTCGAGCTGAGTTCCATGATCGTTGAGCTGGAAACTGAACTGCTGTCTCTTTTGATTTTTGCCTATTCGTCGAGCTGGTAAATGTGTTCGTCGACTGGAGTTCAACAATTATTCTGGAGTTGTCAAATATTCTGTGTGTACACAATTACTCATGTGTGTCGACACAAGTATTTTGTGTGGTGTCGACAGAGCCTTTCCACAATGTCGACTGATGATCTAGATGTCGACACAAATGCTTCTAGTGTCGACTTAGTTGGTGTCGACATGTGCTCTAAGTGTCGACACAAGTCTTCTGGTTCCAGAATTCGTCGAGCAGAGAACTGAGTTCATCGACCTGAGACTAGAGAACATAGTCTCGACAGAATGCTGTAGTAGTCCAAAGATTCGTCGACCAAAGAATGATTGTTCGTCGAGCTAAGTCTGGAGAACCTTGAATTCGTCGAGCTAAGTCTGGAGAATCTTGAATTCGTCGAGCTAAGTCTGGAGAACCTTGAATTCGTCGAGTTGAAAATGATTCTGGACTTAGAGAAAAATTGATGAACCCCTGGAAATAGAGTTGAAGTGGAAGTCCAGAAATCATCGAGCAAAGAATGAAGTTCGTCGACCTGAGAACTAGATTCGTCGACCTGAGTCTAGAGAACAGTCTGGACTTAGAATGCTGAAGGTGGAGTCCAAGGATCGTCGGCCTGTGACTGAAGTTCGTCGAGCTCAGCTCAGAGAATATTTCTCTAAGATCGTCGAGTTGAGAACGACTATCGTCGACCTGAGTTCGACGAACGTCGAACTCATTTTACTTAGCTTCTTGAGAAATCCCTGAATCACTGGAAAAAACTCTAAGTCTCGAGTCTTTGACAATCTGATGTTGGCTTGTCCATGTGATGTTGACTCTTAGGACTTGGCCTAGACTGTAGGACACAAATTTGACTCTGGCTATACATATTGGGTCACATCATCCTAAGTTAGTGAACCTAGCCTAAATCAAACCAGGGATCCAACACTCTATTTAGATAGGAAAGTTTCTAGCAGGAATAAGCCTTGACATTGAGTAATTTCAGTTAGGCATCGAGTGATTTCAGTTTGGCGTCGAGTGATGCCTTGGCGTCGAGTGCGTCGAGTGTTTCCATGGCGTCGAGTTCGTTGAGTGTTACCTTAGCGTTGAGTGCGTCGAGTGTTGCCTTGGCGTCGAGTATTGCCTTGGCGTCGAGCGCGTCGAGTGCGTTGAGTGATTTTAGTGTTGGCGTCGAGTGCGTCGAGTGAATCTAGTAATTCGTCGAGTGTCTTTGCAATCCGTTGAGTAACTCCAATTCGTCGATTATATCTATGGAGCCAAGTCCAATTCGTCGAATATATCCGTGGAGCTAAGTCTTTTTCGTCGAGTGGACCGTGAATTCAATGAGTGCTTTTGACGAATTTCCGTGGCTTAGGATCTTTCTGTCGGGTACTTACACTGAATTCGTCGAGTCTGACCTTAATCCTCGAGTCATTTCATCGAGTATCGTCGACGAACCAGTGTGGACGTAGAACTTTTTCGTCAAGTGACCTTCCTATTCGAAAAGTGATTTCAACGAATCTGTGTGAGCTTAATGAATTCGTCGAGTATGCCTTAAAGAAATTTTTTTGGTTTTTTCTTCCCTTTGAGTCGTTGTTTAAATCTGGTGTTGAGATTTGGGTTTTTTTCATTATCAGTACTTTTGTAAGTTTGTTTGAGGCAGTGAGTTGATAGTGGATAAAGGACTACCACCTAAGTGTCGGCTTGTGAATAATTACACCTGATGAAGTTTTATGGGTTGTTGAGTTGTGTTGGACAATGTGTCTACCACCATAGTGCCTTTTCGAGATGTTTGGTCTGATGGTTTGTATTGAACAATGTGGTCACCGACTCAGTACCGTTTTTACCGGTGTAAATGATTCACGTGTTTGAGCAGATCAGTCTACTTATATATATACATATGTTTACATGCATACTCTTGTAGATGTTAATGAAGCATAGCTCTAAAGCGCACTTGGTCACCTATTTAAACTTCTTTGAACTCTTCAATACTTACTATTTTATGATTTAGATAATGTGATTTGACAGCTATTCTGTCTTGGGGCTGGTAACCCTTTGACTTCTCTTGTTTATTTACTTTTGGTCTTGTACTATCACGTGTCCATTCTTGCTGATGCGTTCTTTCTTTTGAATGGCTCAAGCTCAAAGCAGTAGTGGTCTGAGCAACTAGAGTTGGTGGTCTCAGGCGTTATTTAGTAGTAGCAGTGGTTCATCCCTCACCTCCATGAGGTTGTTTGTTGTTCTTATTTTAGTTCACACATGCACTTTGTTCTGTGGGTTCGTGTCAGGTTGTGACGCCCACAATGAATTATTGTATATGTTAGACTATTTGCTAGCTGTTATGCTATTTTCTAGCTGATTTGTGATACCAACTTGCTCTCTGTGAAGAATTTATGCTAGGATTGCATGTTTGTTATTTTCAATGTATAAAAGAATCAATATTCTTATCTCATACTCATAACATCTCTTTAAATCAAATGCCATCATATTTTAACGAACTTAAAAACTCTTTTAATACTTGTATTAAATCTAGAGGTGTGCATATCATGAATTGTCCTATTTGATCTTCATACTAATATAGGATAATAAATGAAATAAACCAAGTATTTTTTTGCAGCATATATGTATATTTTCACCCGTGGACTAGCTGATCCACTGAGCTGAGGGACACGACCATTAAAACTTAAACTCAAACTTTATTTTCATCATAACAAACTTGAGAATTTCATGAAAAAGTATTAGTAGTAGGTTCTTGCCTGAGCATCTGCAGTTGTCCCCTACATGACGTGGCATCACGGCGTGGCATCACGACATATATTTTCTCTTACTCTGATATATTATTTAATGCTGAGAAAGTGCGGGTTGTGACAGACCCCGCAAGCACATTTAATTCTGGTAATAAATTATGGATGTTACATCGCTGGTGCCCGCGGTTACCCTCTTCTCCGGCACCCGCAATCATCCCTTT
The DNA here is from genome assembly GCA_039583875.1 of Platanthera guangdongensis. Classification (NCBI taxonomy): domain Eukaryota; kingdom Viridiplantae; phylum Streptophyta; class Magnoliopsida; order Asparagales; family Orchidaceae; genus Platanthera; species Platanthera guangdongensis. The sequence goes on from CM077152.1 coordinate 23,392,072, forward strand.
TTCCTTTTTTGTTCTCCCATGCCGTCTGCAAGCCTGACCAGGGTTTCGACGCTATCTGCAAGCCCGACCTAGGGTTTCAGTGCAAGGGTTTCGACACCCTCTACATGCCCGACCACCCTCATCGTCGTCGATGTCTGGAAGCCCGACCTAGGGTTTCAACACAATGGTATTGGCACCCTCTGCAAGCCCGACCACCCTCATCGCCGGCGGCCTTTGCTACTTGGTAACTTTCTCAATCCGCAATCCAATAATTAGCGTGTGCACCTTGTCCACTGTGCGACTATTTTGAATAATGAAAGACTCTAGCTTACACACAATCTCCTCTTGATTTTGCTTCAAAGTATCCAAATCAGTTTGCATATCCTTCGATTGAGTAGCGCTTTCCATTGCAAGATCGTCAAGCGTTTTGACACTTTGCACCCCAAAATTAACCTATTTTGACATTTTCACCCAGAATTATTAAAAATGACACTTTGCACTCCCGAATTATAGATTTTTGGCACTTTGCTCCCCAAGGCTCAAATTTTAGGGGTATTTAGGTCCAGACATCACAAAAAATGCTCATTTTGACACTTTGCATATAACAAAAAAATAATTCGAGGTGCAAAGTGCAAAATTGAGCGTTTTGGGTGGTCCCCTGACCTAAATACCGGTATAATATGAGCTTATGGGTGCAAAGTGCCAGAAATCTCTAATTTGGGGGTGCAAAATGTCAATTTTAAAAATTCAGAGTGCAAAGTGTCAAAATAGGATAATGAGAGGGTGTAAAATGCCAAAAAGCCAAGATTGCGAAGATCTTTGTCCCTCTGATACTAATGTTTTGATCCTAGTTGTTCTTGAGACAATCAGATAAAGATCTAGCTCCGAAAATTAGAGAAGAGGGTTGCAATTTTACTAAGCACACCAACACCGTCAATAAATTCAACACATCAACACATTCAATCAACACTTTTCATGTAAAAAAGAGCAAGATAAGATTACAGTTCTGATGAACTCATCCGAAGGAGACAGATTGCTCCTGAAAAGATGGGTACTCAAAGGCAAGAGGAAAGATGTGTCTCGGGAATAAGAAAAGAAACAAAGCTAAACCAGTCAAAAAGTTCAGACATACCTTTGCTCCACAACTCACACTTATTTATAGCCAAGCATAAAAAAGAAAGAAATTACACAACTACCCCCACCCATAGCTTGCATTTCAAAATATTTTCCCGCCCTCACTCAGCTGTCTTGGAAGTTAGGACAATAACGATTTGGTTTGGTTTGGTTTTTAAACCAAACCAAAATATGAATCATCCCTATGTGGTTCCAAAATTTTGAACCGAACTGAACTGTGAAAACCATTGGAACCAAGCCAAACCGAACCGAATGATTCAGTTCGGTTTTGGGGTTTTAAGAGAAGAAATATGAATACATAATATTAGAGAAAATTTTAAAAAAAACATAGTTGAATACTTGCATATATGATGCTTCTCGCGTGAGAAGAAAAACATGCGTGACTCAGTTAATAACTTAATATAACCCAAATTAAGTTTTTATTAAACTGCTACAGTGTCATTCATGATGCTCATATAAATCAAACATATGATGATACTAAATTAGTAATATTAATGTAAGTGCTAATGCAGTTGGTCCTGTTCGACTCAGTTTGATTTAACATTCAAAACCGTGAATCGAACCACACGACTTTCAAAAATTAGAACCGTGACCAAACTGCGATCTACGAAAATCGAACCAAACCATACCGTATATTTTGGTTTGGTTTGATTTAGTACTGGGCAAAAGGACTGGGCCCAGTGGGCCAGCACGTGCCCAACCCGGTAATAGCCCATCTAGGCCCGGCCCGGGAAAAGCTCGGCCCGGGCCTAGGTCGGGCTTAGGGCCCTTACAAGGCCCAGGTACAGGGGGAGCACCCGGGACGATACCCGGCCCGGGCCGAGCGAAGCCCGATTTTCAGACCGGCCCGGGCCCAGGCAAAGCCCGACCCAGAAAGTTGGCCTAGCTCTTATAAGAGCTAGCCATTAATTAAACGGCTCTTATAAGAGCCATTTAATTAACGACTCTAATAAGAGTCGTTGCTAACGACTCTTACTCTTATAAGAGCCATTAGCAACTAGGATGTTGTACGACAGTACAACAGCAAGCTGTACTGCTTTACAGCAGCTGAGCCTAGGGCCTAGGCTGGACAGTCTAGGGCCTAGGCTCTCAATAAAAAAACATTTTTTTATTTAACCCCCCATCCCCGTACCCGGCCTGAGCTGCCTGCCCCCTCTCTCCTCTCTCTCCCTCTCTTTCTCTCTCTCTCCCACCCACTCTCTCTCACTCTCTCCCACTCACTCCCACACACACACACTCTCTCTCTCTCTCTCTCTCCCCCCACTCACTCTCTCACTCTCTTTTTTTAAGTTTTAAATTTAATTATAAAATTTACTCAAAGCGGCAACGCCTCGCGGCCCTCACCATCATGTATCCTCCTCAACGCTAGCATGACATCGTCCTCCTCGACGCCCAGGTCGTTTACTCAAAGTACGCCTGTAGTAGTGGAGCACAATCATAAGATGACAGTTTGTGAGCATTTTGATAAGGTTCAAGTTGGCGCCGAATTCAAGCCGCGATGCAAATTATGCTCGAAGTTGCTGACCTTTACCGACAACTCAACACTAGCAAGACACATTAAGTCTTGCGTTTTAAAACAAGCTCCCGAGTCCAGTCAGACCCAAATTTCAAGAGCAGGGCAAATTTGGACGTACGATCAACTTCGCCAACGAGACCTGTAGATGAAATATTTCATCAAATGTGGGTTGTCATTCAGCCACTATGACAATGAGGATGCTATGAAATACATACATGCAGGGCTTCAACCCAAATATCAACAGGTAAGTAGAGTTTCTCTTAGGCGTGACGTCATTAAAGCTTATTTAGAATCAAAACAATCATTAAGACATTTTTTTGAAACTTTTGAAGGTCGTATAAGTTTAACGAGTGATGTTTGGAGCAGTATCATAAAAGTAGGATTATCGTATATATGTATCACGTGTCATTGAATCGATCCCGCTTTATGAGAGCTAAATAAGCGCGTAATATGTTTTGAATATTTCGAATATCCGCACACAGGTAAAACTATATATAATGTAATTATTAAATGTGTGCGAAAATTTAAAATAAAGGATAAAATAATGAGTATATTTTTTTGATAACACATCTAACAATACCGTAGCTATTAAGTGGTCAAAACAAGATTTAAAACAATGATAAGCGGTGTGATTTTTCACACTCGATGTGTTTGTCACGTTTTAAATTTAGTGGTACAAGATAGTTTAGCCATCATAGAACCTTATATTGAAAAAATTCGTCCAATGTTATGAGTCATTTATAGTTCTAGGCAACGATTTTAAGATTTTAAAAATTTTGTAAATGCACAAGGTAAAAAATATATGAAACCTCAATTTGATATGCCTATTAGATGGAACTCAACATATAAAATATTAAAAATAATGTTTCAACAAAACTCGCTTCTTATGGAATATTATAATATGATAAATACTCATGATTTGACCAATGTCGATTGGGACGTATTAGCAAATTATATGGATTTATTAAAATCCATATATGAACGTATTTTTATATGGCGCCTATTTTTTTATCCGGTGTGTACTATTCGACTAGTTCAATAGTAATTGAAAATTTTGTAAATATTGCACAAAAATTTAATTATTATAAGCAATATACTGGACGACTTCCACTAACTAAAATAATGGAAGAAATTTTTTAAAAATATTATAGAGAAATGTCTGTAATGTTTGCATGTGCCGCCGCTTTAAATCCATTATTCGGCATAGATGACATAGATAATTTGATAGATGAAGTCAATATAAATATAAATATAAATATAAATATAAATTTCAATGATTATGAAGACGTTAGTGTTCTAAAATTTACTTCTATTTTTACCGAATGTTATGATTATTATGATAACTTATACGACTCGCGGACTCGGGAAGAAATATCGCAACCAAAAATAAAAGATACTTTTAAAAATAAAATTTTTGAATTAGCTGCCTGAAAAAAAGCGCGCATATCTATTAGTTTAAATGAATTAAGATTATACACTAATACACATTTCCGTGATTTTATGAGTACGGAGGAGATTGAAAACTTTGATCTCTTAAAATAGTGGAAAAATAAAGTTAATACATATCCTATTTTGGCCTATATGTCCCGTGATTTACTAACAATCCAAGCTAGTACGGTAGCTTCGAAGTCCACTTTTTCTATTAGTGGCAGGGTTTTGAACGAGCGGAGGAGCCAGCTCAACGAAGAATCTCTGAAAATGTGCATCTGCTACAATGACTACTTGGATGCTATAAAGAGGAAGCAACACATTACAGCATTAGAGCATAGCTCGGAGGAGATAAAAGACAAGATGAATGCAATAAATTTAAGAGGTGATTAAGAGCGTTCCACATTCATCACATGACCAATAAAAAAGATATTTTTGTGTTTTATTAAGTTAATGAATATTGTAATTTTCTTTATTTAAAATTAATAATGATAAAAAATTTCATTTTTTTTCAATTAATGTAAATTGTAAATGATTTTTATCTTTATTTAATATTAATAAAATTCCATTTTTCTTGTCCATGTGAGAGAATTTTTTATTATCATAATAAAATAATAATTATAAATTTCTAATATATTATTTTTAAAAAATAATTCAATACTTATAAATTTTTTTATTTAATTTTTTTTAAAAAAAAACTCGCCCCGAGCCCGGCCCAGCCCGGCTCTGCGGGCCGGATTAGGCCCTTTCCTGAGGCAACTAATCGAGCCCGGCCCGAGCCTGATTTAAGGAAAGCCCGGGCTCTGCCCGATTAACTAAAGCCCGGACCCGTTGGACCTGGTACCGGGCTGACCCGATCGGGCTTTATGCCCACGACTAGTTTGATTTGATTAGGCTGTTCAATTAGTTCTGACACCCTTAATGGAAATGAAAGGAGCTCCTTATTCCACCCTTATGAAAGGTGCTAGTATTTTTGTTAGGCGGTTGTTATACGCATACCAATTTTATCTATTCAGAGATTTTGTCTATTCACATCTCTAAAGTAAGACAAAAATGTTATTAACAGATAAAATGTTATTTGAAGATAAGTGCAAAAATTTAAAGAAATACATGATATGAAATGCAAAAGCTGAATGATCTCAGACAATAACCAAAAATCAAGAACTCAAATATTAAACTTCTGAATTTGTGAATTTATGAATTTTTTGTTTGTTGTGGAGTTGACTAAAGCCATTACAGTTTTTTTTGTCCGTAGGACCTGGCTGAAGCATTTATGCGAACACTTTGTCTGCACATTGATGCCAACCACTGACCAAAACCTGCTAGCCCCTACCATTAAATCCATTGTCATTCCCCTGTCCCAGGGCACCGACGACTCGAAGCATTTGTTGGGGTCCAGCACCTAAAGAGTCAGCGGACTCAAAAAATTAACAGTTCAGGTCTGGAGTGGTACTGGAAGCAATTTTGAGCTCTCTGTCTCCAGGCGTCGAGTGGTGCAGGCACCAGCCAGGCGTCGAGTGATCTGGCGTCGAGTGAGGTTGTGTGGCGTCGAGTATAGTAGTTAGGCATCGAGTGCAGCAACCTGGCATCGAGTGGAGCTGAGTCGGATATTAGGCGTCGAGTGAAGATGCTAGACGTCAAGTGATGCTGATAGGTGTCAAGTGCTGGCTGACGGAAGCTGTTCCATGAAATCACGGATTTCTCTGTCGTCTTATGGCTTAAAGCTTGATCTAAAGGCTGAGATAGCCTCGCCCTTTGCCCTAAATAGGCCACGACTTATTCCAGAAAGGAAACAACAATTATTTGGTCGTCAGAATGTGAAGATCGTTGTTCTTGGGTTCGGCCTTTCGCCATTGCTGCTACTAGAGTTCTTCTTCAGAATGAATAATTGAAGATTCTCAAATTGGTGCCTTATCTTCGCTGTAAGGGTATTTTTGCTCTCTTTCTCGTCTTTGATTTACTCTAGGAGTTTTGAAGAGAGATTTGGAGTTTGTGACCTTTTTTGCTTGGAGAAAGGATTTTCTGTAATCTGAGAAGAGGATTTAATCTGTGAATCTATGGGATTTAGGTTGGGCAAACCTAGTGTCTGCTGTTGTAATCCTTATTATTATTATTCATAGTGGATTTTGTGTGCCCTGCCCAGTGATTTTTCCCTTATTGATTTAGAGAGGGTTTTCCACATAAATCTGTTCTCTGGTTGAGAAAATTTTCTTTGTTTTTGCCTACGTTTATTTTTCTTCTGTGTGCCCAGTTACGCAAGTGCAGTGAGATATTTTGTCTCCCAATAAAGTGGTATCAGAGCCAAGTTGGGTGGTGTCTGATTGAGCTTTTCATTTTAGATTTGGGTTAACGGTAGGTGACAACATTGGTCCGCTCCCTACCTTCCTAAATATGATTTGTGAATTAATCAGATTTGTCTTGGATCGTTAGGCTGTTTTAGAAGATGGAGCAGAGCACAAGAATGATTAGCATGAATGACAAGAACCATAAAATTTGGAAGATGCAGATGGAGGATCTTTTATATTGTAAAGATATCCATACTCTGTTGTTAGAGAGGCCGACTACAATGTTGGATGACGAAGAGTGGAAGAAGATGGACCAGAAGGCAGTGGGTTTCATTCGACATTGACTTGATTATTCTGTCTTCCATCATGTATCCACGGAATCATCGGCCCAAGTTTTATGAAGGAAGTTGGAAGCATTGTACGAGCGGAAGAAAGTGGACAACAAAGCTCTCTTGATTAGGAAGCTTGTGAACTTGAAGCATAGAGAAGGTTCTTAGATGACTGACCATTTGAACCTCTCTCAAAGCATCATCAACTAGTTGGAGGCCATGAAGATCACCTTAGGGGAGAGTTGCAAGCATTTATGGTCCTTAGTTCTTTGCCAGAGAGTTGGGAAACTCTTGTGGTGTCACTGAGCAACTCAGAGCTAAATGGTGTTGTGTCGATGGAGATGGTGACAGACTGTCTTTTGAACGAGGTGCTAAGGAGGAAGGATTCTGGAGTATCTACATCGGATGCTCTCCTTATTGAAGGAAGAGGCAGGCTGATAAAGATGGAAGGCAAGCCATGGGCTAACTCTAAAAGCAAATCCAGACCCAAGTCTAATAAGGAGATCGAGTGCTATTATTACAAGAAGAAGGGTTAATTTAAGAAGGACTGCTTCAAGTTGCAAAGAAATCTAAATGGGAAGTAAAATGAGTTTAGAGATTCAAGTGAGGGTACGAGTGCGGCCTCAATTGTGGAGGATGAGTCATTGTGCTTATACTGCAGTGCGGCCTCAATGCCAGGAGTGTGTTGACACAGATTGGGTAGTGGATGGTGGAGCATCCTATCATTGTACTCCTCAGAGAGATTACTTCTACTCATATGTTGTTAGAGATCATGGCACTATCCAGATGACTAATGTCGGGGGTACCAAAATTATTGGTAGTGGAGATGTCCACTTAGAGACTATCTGAGAAGGGTTATCCTCAAGGATGTCAGACATATTCCTGAATTGAGGTTGAACCTCATTTCTGTTGGCAGACTGGATGATGGAGGTTTCATGAGCATTAAAGGCGGAGGTGCCTAGAGGCTAGTGAAGGGCTCATTGGTGGTGGCCCGGGCAAGAAGTGATGTGCTCTGTACCGAGCAAAGACCAAGATCTTCAGCCCGAGTGTGAATGTAGCTGAAAACAACTCCATGTAAATGTGATATCGCAGATTTGGCCACATTAGCGAGAAGAACCTGAAGATCTTGATGAAGAATTGGGTTCTTCCAGAGTTGTTAGGGGAGCTTCCTGACACGTGTGTTCTCTATTTGGCTGACAAGCAGAGACGAGTTTCTTTCGCACATGCTGAACCAAAAAGGAAGATGGAGTTGCTGAACTTGATACACACTGATGTGTGTTGTCCAATCGAGCCCAATTCTGTGGGTCGAGCAACATACTTTGTCACGTTCATAGACGATCACTCAAGAAAGCTATGAACCTATTTCCTGAAGTAGAAGAGTGAAGTTCTGGCAAAGTTCATGGAGTTCAGGGCACGGGTCGACAAGATGACCGAGAATATGATCAGGCGGGTACGATCTTACAATGAGGGTGAGTACATTTTAGCCTTTGATGCCTACTGCAGAAAGCATGTCATCGTGCATGAGAAGACAGTACCGAGGACACCGTAACAAAATGTGTTGGCAGAAAGGATGAATATGACAATTGTGGAGAAGATCAAGTGCATGATCTCTTAAGCAGGTATTGACAAGCAGTTCTGGGCAAAGGCCGTACAGACTGCTATGCATTTGATCAATCTGTCCCCCTCTACACCTTTGGATGAAGATATTCCAGAGCTTGTTTAGTCCGGGAAGGAAGTGTCTTATGAACACGTGCATGTGTTTGGTTGCAGGGCACATGTTCATGTCCCTAAGGAGGAGAGATCGAAGCTTGATGAGAAGTCTTGGGAGTGCCTCTTGCTTGGGTTCCTATCTGAGGAGTTTGGTTATAAACCCTGGGACCTGGAGAGAAAGAGGATCATCAAAAGCAAGGATGTGGTATTTGTCGAAGACCAGGTTGTTGGTGAGCAGGAGGTTGCTGAGCAGCAAGTTCCACCCGCTGTGGAGTGTTATTATATAGTTCCTGAGCTAGAGTATGTTGGTGCTGATGGAGGGCATGACGAGGAGGAAGCTGTGCAGATACCAGATTAGGAGAAAATTCTTGATGGAGGGGGAGAATTACATGTTGATGTTCCACCTATTATGGAGGTACCCCTCAGGAGATCTGACAAAGTTTAGAGGTCGAGCACCATATAACCATCACAAGACTATGTCTTACTTGCTGATGGTGGAGAGCCTGAGTCTTTTGAGAAGGCTTATATATTTGAAGATAGAGTGTCTTAGGTTGTAGCTATGAAGGAGGAGCTAGTCTTGCTCCAAAAGAATGAGACCTATGAGTTAGTCCGACTACCAAAAGGGAAGAAAGGATTGAAGAACAAGTGAGTGTTCAAGTTGAAGACGGATGAGCATCTTTCCCAGCTAAGGTACAAGGCAAGGTTGGTGGTCAAAGAGTTCAGTGAAAATCATGGTGTGGACTTTGATGAGATTTTTTCACCAGTAATAAAAATGTCTTATATCAGACTAATATTGGGTTTGGCTGGCTCTAGTGACCTTGAGATTGAGCAAATGGATGTCAAGATGATGTTCGCGCATGGAGATTTAGAGGAGGAGCTGCATATGGAGTAGCCTGAAGGCTTTGAGGTCAAGGGCAATGAACACTTAGTCTGTCATCTCAGGAAGAGTCTTTATGGGTTGAAGCAGGCACCCAGGCAGTGATATAAGAAGTTTGACTCCTATATGTTGAAGAGTATGTTCCAGAGGACCGAGGCTGATCATTGTGTTTATGTGAAGAAGACTGAGAAGACCCTTACTATTTTGTTGTTATATGTGAATGATATGCTGATTGTCGGTGATGACAAGTCGAGCATTGCTGAGCTGAAGAAGGAACTTAGTGAGTCTTTTGAGACGAAGGACTTAGGACCAACAAGGAAGATCCCGGGGATGAAGATCACCAGAGACAGGAGTGCAGGTCGGTTGTGGATATCTTAGGATGAGTATGTGGAGAAAGTGCTGAAGCGGTTCATGATGGAGAAGGCTAAGCCGGTGGCTACTCCATTGGCTGGACACTTCAAGCTATCATGATCTCAGGGTCCTTCATCTGAGAAGGAAGTGGAGGAGATGAGCAGTGTCCCCTACGCATCTGTAGTGGGGAGTTTGATATATGATATGGTCTACGCAAGGCCAGTCATAACTTATGCAGTTAGAGTAGTGAGCAGATACTTGACAAACTCGGGGAGGATTCACTGTGATGTTGTGAAGTGGATACACTGATATTTCTAAGGTACCTCTGGCTACTATTTACAGTACGGTGGAGGGTCTCTGACCCTTGTTGGGTACTCTGATTTGGACGTCTGGAGATGTTGAATTTAGGAGATCCACTTCGAGGTTTGTTGTTACTTATGCCAAGAGAGCAGTGTCGTGGTAATCGAGGTTGCAGAAGTGCATTGCACTGTCGATAACAGAGACTAAATACATCGCTCTGACAGAGGTGTCAAAGGAAACCTTGTAGATGAAGAAGTTCATGCTTGAACTTGGACTCCAACAAGAGGTGTTCACTTTTTACTGTGATGTCAGAGCGACATTTTTCTGGCCAAGAACCTCGCCTACCACTCCAAGACAAAGCACATTGATATGAGATGTCGTTGTATTCAAGATGCTCTCAAAGAGAAGCTGCTGAAGGTGGAGAAGGTACACACGGATGAAAATCCTTCGAACATGATGATGAATGTCTTGCAAAGAGAAGCACTAGTTTTGTCGGTCACGGATCGACATGATGACTATCTGAATATGTCATGTATGGGAATTCCCAAGGTTTTGAGAACCGGACCGGAGATCGAATTGGTGAGCTCAAAGGTTCAAGGTCCGACCGGTTGGACCGGGCGGACCGGGGTCGAACCGTTTGTTCATTATATATATATATATATATATATATAATATATATATATATATATATATATATATATATATATATATATATATATATATATATATATATATATATATATACATATATATATATATATACATATATATATACATACATATATATATATGTATATATATATATATGTATGTATATATATATGTATATATGTATATATATTAGAAAATAAAAAATATATATTATATTTGCACATATATATTTGTTTATTTATCATTATATTTTGATACAAATAAAAATAATGTATTTGTTAGCACCACATGTGTATATTTTTTAAATCAAATTTTAATGATATATAGTATATATTACTAATATATATATATATATATATATATATTAAAAAAAATTAATTAACATATACGTTAGGGTTAAAACTAATATTAGTTTTATTCAAAAAAATAAAACTAATATTGACTTTTAAACATAAAAATTGATGAAGTTTCTTAGATAAGATGAGTGATAAAAAATGACATTTCATAACCACCGCGTTTATGATTTATGATTGTCATCGCCGTGCCAAAGAGAGCCTAAATATATTGTGCACTTTAATTTTTAAAAGATAATTTAATAATTTATTATAATAATATATGCAGGAAATATTTATTTTATATTTATATAGTTTTATTTTATGAATACATTAATATTTATATGAATATAATAATATACAAATTAAAACAGCAAGAACCAAGTGGTTTAGTGGTCGAATTCTTCCTGAATTAGAAAGTGGTCTGGGTTCAAAACCCCACAGTTTCAAAATTTCATTATTTAAATTTTTGGGCTTTGGCCCGCCCGGTTACCCTAAAACCCGCCCGGTTCCCGGCCCGTCGGTCCGCCCGCCCGGTTCCGCGGTTCCCAGGCGGTCCGCAGATGGAGGCAGTTTCTTACCTGGACCGGACCGGCTGCGTGTACGGTCCGCGGTTCGACCGGTCGGTCTGGTCCGATTTTCAAAAGCTTGGGAATTCCTCTTTATGGTCTGGAGGGAGAGTTTGTTGGGATCCAGCCCCTAAAGAGTCAGTGGACTAAGAAAATTAAGAGTTTAAGTCTGGAGTTATGCTGGAAGCAATTTTGAGCTCTTTGTCTCCAAGAGTCGAGTGGTGCAGGCACCAGCCATGCATTGAGTGATCCAGCGTCGAGTGAGCATGCATGGCATCGAGTGCAGCAGCTAGGCGTTGAGTGCAGCAACATGACGTCGAGTGGAGCTGAGTTGGATGTTAGGCATCGAGTGAAGATGCCATGTATTGCGAGTGCTGGCTGACGGAAGTTGTTCCGTGAAATCACGGATTTCTCTGCCATCTGATGGCTAAGGGCTTGATTTAAGGGCTAAGATAACCTCGCCCTTTGCCCTAAATAGGCAACGACTTATTCCAGGAAGGACACAACATTTATTCGGCCGTTAGAACGTGATGATCGTTGTTATCGGGTTCGGCCTTCCGCCATTGTTGTTACCAGAGTTCTTCTTCAGGAAGAAGAACATAGATTCTCAGATTAATGCATTGTCTTAGCTGTAAGAGAATTTTTGCTTTCTTTCTCATCTTCACTTTACTATAGGAGTTTTGAAGAGAGATTTGAAGTTTGTGACCTTTTGCTTGGAGCAAGAATTTTTCTATAATCTGAGAAGGGGATTCAATCTGTGAATCCATGGGATCTAGGTTGGGTAAACCTAGTATTTGTTGTTGTAAATATTATTATTATTCATAGTGGATTTCTATGTGCCTCGCCCAGTGGTTTTCTCTCATTGATTTAGAGAGGGTTTTCCACGTAAATCATTATGTTATCTGGTTGTGCAATTTTTTTTACCTGCGTTTATTTTTCTTCTGTGTGCCCGGTTACACAAGTGCGGTGAGATATTTTGTCTCCCAACAACATCAACTAAACTGAGGCACGAAACATCCCGCACAACCCTCCTCGTCGACTGTGTTCGCAACTCCATCATTTCCCACGACCGACCTCCCGTCAGATGTAGAACTCCAGATCCGTGACCTCCCACACTGCCCTTGTTAGGGTTTAAATCGAACAACCTCAGACTCATCATCATTGGCCAACGGTGTAGCATATTCTAGCGCCATGGTATTCCAATGGGCCCGTGTATACTTTCATGGAGAGGATGTACTGCTCAACATTAATTAAACAATAAGTATTGTCATGCGTTCATTCCATCAACAGACAGGATGAAGCCACAGAGATTGCCAGCCTGTACCAGCACATTTCTCTATTTATTTCTTTTCCTTTTGATGTAATTAAGTAACGGTCAGATTAAACGGCTAGATTTGTAAAACTATATTAAGGCCTAAGACCATCTCTGTAATTAAGAAGAGTTATAATGAAAGTTATGTTTTTCTCTTGATTCTTTTCCCTTTCATCTCTCACCCCACCAGCCACCCCTGGGCCATTCTTCCGGTGATCATCTTTCCAACAAAATTCTGACGGGAGTGTCCCAACATTTGGTGCTCTCGTCTAGAGAAATTCTCCCGTCGGATCAAGGATGAGTGAGGGACTAAGATCCATCTCCGATTTCAAGGCGGCGTTGCAGGTCGAATAGGTCAACATGACGACGTAATTGGAGGAGATGCAACAAAAAATGATGAAGGTATTAGCACAACAACCTTGGAAATTCATCAACAATTCACGACAGAACTACAAACAAAAGAAAATCTCCTTGCCAGACAGATCATGGAGTCCAAATATCAATCAGCAAATCATTTGACGGAACAGATCTCCACATTCAAGCGGGACATGATGAATCAATTTGAAGCAATGCGTAAAAGAATGGACGAAGGGACTCAGTTAGGACATCATCGTCCACCAATCATTGAAGAAGCTCAAAGTAAACAACGACGAACGTCGGAATGTTACCCAGCACAATCATCCAACGGTATTCTTGGGATGGCGCCAACAATCCACATAAACCAGGTAAATTTTAACCGACCTGGAAATCATGATATTCTCTGCCCAAGATTTTCAGAAGGCGATGCCATGGATTGGCTTTATGAATTACGTAAATATTTTGAATATAATGAAATTAGAGCCAAGGACTACCTGTTAATTGCATCATTCCATTTGGATAAGCCAACATCTAAGTGGTACCAGGCAACCTTAAAAGACCACCCGACCCTAACCTTCCCACTATTTGTTGATGCCATTCAAAAACGATTTGGACCATCTATGTACGTTAAACCGGCTGGACAATTAACAATATTACAGCAGACCAACACCGTGCAAGCTTTCAAAACTGAATTTGAGGACTTAATTACAAAGGTACCTGGCCGACACCTGAATTTATTTCAGACATGTTTGTTTCAAGTCTTAAGGAGCATATTAAAGGACCCGTGATGTTGGCTAGGCCCGTAGAAATTCACGACGCTTTTGTCATAACACGAATGTACGAAGACCAGTACAATATTAACACAAAAAGCCGAGCACAATATACACATTCAACTTCAATATACGCAACTAACATAAATTTGAAGAACATGCAACCCAACTTCACCAACTCAAATAGACCTAAGTTTTCGCCCATTAAAAGACTTACCCCTGCAGAATTACAGGCAAAGAGGGAAAAGTGTCTATGTTATAATTGTCATGAAAAATACCACATAGGACACAAATGTAAGGGTAGAGGAGTGTTATTATATTTAGGAGGGATAGAGGAAGAAGATATTATAGAAAAGATTCAACAATTGGAAATAGGAAAAGAGGATCCCTCTACTACAATATTCTTGCATGCCTTAACTAGAACAATTCCTGACCATGGACTTAGAATGACCGGATACATAAATCACCAGCTAGTAGAGTTATTTATCGATGGGGGAAGTACCCACAATTTCATTTCCTATAGGATGACAATATTCCTTAAACTCCTTATACATAAGGTGGATGCATTTCCGGTATTCATGGGCAATGGATCAACAGGAAATTGTAAAGGAAGGTGTAAG
>CM077152.1:23407091-23478503 GCA_039583875.1 Platanthera guangdongensis
AACCTACGTTCTTCTTTTCCCTACATCTGTAGGGGACTCTCATAATCATACTCCATACAGCTTCGTCACCCCACTCTGCTAAGAGAGGAGAGGAGACCCGCTGTTCCAAAAGTGCTTCAAGCTCTGTGTCAGTACGGATTTTGAAGTGTCATCCCAACAAGTAAGGCCGCCACACGGCCAACGCATGGATGATTGCCAGCAACTCTTTCTCGTGCGTGGAAAGCCCCAAAGTACGGGGGGCCAATGCCTTGCTGTAGAAGGATAATGGTCGGCCCTCCTACATCAATACTGCGCCAATTCCCACACCTGATGCATCGGTTTCAAGCACAAACTCTTGTTGAAATCAGGAAGTGCGAGAACCAGTACGGTCGTCATGACCCCCTTGAGAGCTTGGAATGTCGCCTCCGCCTCTTCCTGCCAAAGAAGGCATCTTTTTGTAATAGCTGAGTCGACGGCCGTGCAATCTTGTCATAATCTTTCACAAATCGCCTGTAATATCCCGTAATTCCCAAGAATCCCCGTAAGGCCCGGACTGTATGAGGACGAGGCCACGATTAGCATACTCTCGATCTTTTTTGGGTCGGCTTTGACACCCCGAGCGGAGACCAAATGCCCCAGGTACACAACCTCCTCCTGTCCAAACGAACACTTGGACTGCTTGGCGTAGAGTGGTGTTGTCGGAGGATGGTGAAAACGTGTTCGACGTGGGTCAGGCGCTCTTCCCAACTGGTGTTGTATACGAGGATGTCACCAAAAAATATTAACACTAAGCGACGAAGAAGAGGGCGAAAGATCTCGTTCATGACGGTCTGGAACGTGAACGGGGCATTGGTGAGCCCAAAAGGCATCACGAGCAACTCATAGTGCCCATTATGCGTGTGGAAGGCTGTTTTGTGTATGTCCTCTCGCATTCGAATCTGGTGATAGCCCGACCGGAGGTCGAGCTTGGTGAATAGAATAGTGTCGTGCAATTCGTCTTACAGCTCTTCGATCAAAGGAATGGGAAATTTGTCCTTGATCGTCGAGCTGTTCAAGCCGCGGTAATCCATACAGAATTGCCACGATCCATCATTCTTCTTTACTAGGATGATGGGAGAAGAAAAGGAACTAGTACTGGGACGGATAATTCCGACAGCAAGCATTTACTCTGACGTTGTGTGTTCAATCTCGGTCTTCTGAATGTACGGGTAACAGTACGGCCGATGTTGGTGGGCTCGGCCCCTGGCTTGAGTTGGATCTGATGGTGTCTGAACATCGACGGTGGAAGTGTACTAGGTGCCTGGAATATGTCTGCATATTGTGCCAGTATCGACTGCATCTGAACTGGTACTATTGGAGGGGCAGTGAGGGCCGATGTAACCACCATGATCACCGTCATCGTGCATCTCTGACCCCTTAGTCGCTCCAAACTTCGAAGGGAGATTTCCTTCATCGGGGAGGATTTGAGGTCCCCCCAGACAATACTGCTTACCGCG
Source organism: Platanthera guangdongensis (assembly GCA_039583875.1). Lineage (NCBI taxonomy): Eukaryota > Viridiplantae > Streptophyta > Magnoliopsida > Asparagales > Orchidaceae > Platanthera > Platanthera guangdongensis. The sequence goes on from CM077152.1 coordinate 23,408,567, forward strand.
TTGTGAGAACTCCATCACCATCAGATCTCAGTCAAAGGTCACCCGCCTCAATTGTCGTAGCCATTGTACCTCAAGCACCATGTCAGAGCCTCTGATAGGCAAGAGGTAGAGTCAATGCGACCCGAGTACCGTTGTATATGTAGCTCCACCCCTTCATAACTCCCTCGCACTGAAGTTTGCTTTCATCCGCCACCATGACATGGAAGGCGGCTGCCCGATCAATCACATGTCCCACACGCTGCGCCACATCGGGATGGATGAACTTGTGGGTGCTCTCATAATCCACCAAATCGTCACCCGCTCCTGGCTAACCTTCCCTGCAACCCGCATAGTGAGGGGGGAGTTGCATCCCTCCATCGCCTGTATGGACACACCAAACTCGGTCAAATCCATGTCCACGCCCAATCTTGGTTCGGCAGTGAACTCTCGCTCTCCACATCCTCATGTAACATATAAACATGTATCTTTTGACATTCGTGTTTGGGTGTGTACTTGTTGTCGCAATTGAAACATAGACCCTTCTCGTTCCTCACCTGAAGCTCGGCTCATGATAGTCGTGTCACAGTTGGTTTGCCGGCCGCCGGTGGCTCTCTCCTGGTGACCGTTGGGGTGGTCGTGGTTCTCCCCGTGGTGCAAGTCCGTTGCCTGTTGAAGCGTTCCTCTTGAATGCGGGCCAGGCTAATGACATGATTTAAACTGCGGGGCATATATGAGTGAATCTCATCACGCAGATGTTCCTTGAGTCCCGAAACAAAACAGCTAAGCAATGTTCTTTCTTCCCAGTACACTCTATTTGCCATCTTTTCGAACTTCGTGCGATACTCCATCACTGTCCTCGTCTGTCGCAATTTCTGAAGGAGGGCCTCAAAGTCCTCGTACTCCAATGACCCAAATCTGGCGGTGAACCCCTCCACGAAATTAGTCCAGGCCACATAATCCTTGCCCCTCAGAAACCATTGTGTCACTGAAAGACGTCATCCTCCAAGTGAAAGGATGCTAGTTGTACCCATTGGCCCTCTGGAACCTCCTGATAACTGAAAAAAAGTTCAGCTTTTGCACCCATTCAAAGAGTCTCTGCCGTTGAACTTGGGAAAATTCATGCGTGTCAATTTCGGGGCATGTAAGGTCGCGAAGTGGCGTGGCCGTGCCACCCTGGTTCTTGCTCATACCACGTCGGCCTCCTTTGCTCCGTAGGATCGAAATGTGTGCCCGAGTATCCTTGGCGATGCATTGCGCCCATCGGTAGAGGCTGACCACCCCAAGGAATGTCGGCTCTGTAGCCCCCTGGCGGCCCGCTACCACGCGGGAGGGGAAGGAGACCCCCTGCACCCCCCATCGGAGAAATCGGGACTCCTGGAGCCGGTTCGGCTCCTCCCTGCTCCCCGCCGAGACGCCTCTGAGGCGCGCGCCCAAAGACGGTGTCATCGACCCGAACTGGGCCGAACCCGCGCCCAGCGAAGCCCCGCAATTCCCCATCCTGCTGCTGCGCCAACTGCTCTGGTGGATCCCGCCCTGGCACGCGCTGGTTACGCCGATCCGGACGCCTCGCCCACTTGCTGTGCGAGTGGATGAGACCCGGTCGTCTCTAGGACGGGATTTTGTGAACTGCTGACCTCCTCGCTCGTCGTCGCCTTCCCTTTCAGATTTTGCGACAACAAGGCTTCGATTTCTTCCATACAGGCGTCGATCCGTTCCTCCAACCTTTGTGTGGAAGCCCTCATCTTTTCCTCGATGGCGGATACCGAATCTGTCAATCTGACGTAATTTTCCTCTAGGGTTTCCAATCGGTTGATTTTCTTTTGCGAGCGAGTGGTAACCATGGTCGTAGGAACGATGCTCTGATACCAAATGATAGAGAACTAGAGAGGGAGAGAAGACTAAGGAAGAAGACAGAGAGAAAACTAGGGTTAGAAGAAGAATGAGAGAAATACCTGATAATAGTCATGCTTGCCTTCCAAGAGAAGTCCCGGGTTTAAATATACCAGGGCCCAAGAGGGGCCGGTTGGCCCCTCCACGTACGGGGCTGAACCGGGTAGTTCAGCCCCAACCGCCCGGTCTTAATGAGTGGGGGCTGAACCGGTTGGTTCAGCCCCATTGTCGCTTGTCTTCTCCTTCCGTCTGCGGGCATACTGACGCCCAGAGAACTGTGTCATGTTCGGGGGCGTAACAGTCTACTTCTTAGTATCACTATAACAGGTAAACATGTGGCCTTTGCCTCCAGCTATCCAACAAAAATCAAATTGCTCTTCAAGATTGAAAAATGTCTCATTGTCCTTAAAGAGCTCATCATAAGCAAGATATATAACATTTTAATCCCATAAACAAGTATTCACTCTTTAAGTGGAGAAGAGTAAAAAAAACGCCCGAGTTCAACAATCGAAACCCTCTCAGGTTATCATGTTAAAATTAATGCATCCTAAAAAATCATCTTTTGTAAAAGTCATAAATTCATTCATTTGCCCAAAAAATTATCCACCCCGCCATTTCAAGAAATCCCTTTTAAGGTGGTATGTTTTGTCACATTGCTAGGAAGCACTATTGTGGCCTTTGTATTGAATCCCCTAAAATTTGGATTCGTACCCATAGTTGTGTGTTTCTTTGCACTTTCCCCTCTGCCTTCAACATTCAAAGCATCAGAAAAACCTTCTCCTAATTCGCATCCACTGATGCCCTCATTCAAGATCAATCAAACATCAATAAGCTTTAGCCATGTAGATCCATATGAGCTGTTGATAACTGTCAGCTCCACACAAGCTTTCTACGAGAGAGACGATGACAAGCTCAGCACAAAGGCCTCATTGTTGAAGTGGAAATCAACCAAACTCAATTGACCAGTGATCATGAACTTGCTGATATAATACAAAATTATCTTCAGTCAATCTTAGACTAAGTAATTGCTTCATTAAAAAAACCTAGCCAACACCAAATGGTTTTGCATACTACTTTTTCAAAGGCTTGAGGCGCAAAAAGATCTAGAGCCTGGGAAAAATGAGTCAGTGCAAGCCCGACAAAGGCAACATACTACATCACATTATAAATAATCATCATCAAACATCAAATCATCTTCTTGATCAAATTCTTTGTCACTTTACACGTTAATCATTCATTATTATAATATAAATCTATTAAGAAATGGGATCAATGCAGTCACTTGCATCATATTGATACCTCGACGCTCGATAATATTTCACAACACAAAATCATTTAAACGTTATTGAGTTATTACACTATTTCTTTCTGTTGAAAATAAGGTTTACGACAGAAACCTTACCCAAGAGCCTCTTTTATCCTCCAAAGGTGCAAAAAGGCAAACATCTAAGCTATAAGTGTAGGCCTTGTGATGTCAAATAAAGTTTTTGAACTCAAGTTATGGTCTTCTCTTGAAAATAGTAAAGTACATTCTCATTTGAAGATAAGTGTATGACACGCAACACCCATCTTTACATCAAATCACAGTCGTCTTCATTCATGTTCATAGGATTTGCTCCAAAGAGAAGGTGATCCAGTTTTTTTTCTAATACAAAATTTTTCATCTGCATCTTCTAGTACTCAAAAAGCTTGTCATCACACATTTTGTTCTTCACTTTCCTATCATCAATCGTCATTGCACCCACTTTTCCTTAAACCTCAAAGTTCACCTTTCAATACAGTAGTTGTGGAAGTGTGATCCCACTCAAGCTCGATGAACACAAAAGAAAATAACTCCAAAAAACCAAGAGACGGTTTTCATGGTTTGGTTAGGTGCATCTACGTCCACGGCCACTGAAAAAGATGATGCTTTTGCTTGTTCAAAGTTGAGTACAAGTTATAATATTTGATCAAACTCACTAGAATTTCCTCTTTTCTTTCTCAACTAAATATTTGATTTGAACTATTTTGGTCCAAAAATATCAAAGCATAACTTCAAAATAAACCAAAGCTACACCATCAATTCAAATACCAACCAATCCATCGTGATCTCAGCCCACTCTGATTGACAAACTTAGCATTGTGTGCGATGTGGGAGCTTCTTTGAATGTGTCGTCTATAGAGTTATTGATGCAACTTGTGCCGCATCTTTGCATTATTCCTTTATTTTTTCTCGCTCTTGTATCACACATGCATATTTTAGTACATGTTTAGTTAGCGCACATTTATTTTGTATCGTGCATATCGCTCGCACTCGTTGTGGCTTATTGGTGTGGTCACCTAGTAAGTTCATGAATAAAAAAAATCCGTCAAATTATGTAATATGGTAATTAAGGTAAGCGATGAAATTAGCTCGTCAAATTAAGTACTTTAATAAAGTTTGAAATTAAAGAAAGAAATAAAGTAAAATATCCTATTTTAATTTTAGAAAATAGTTAATGTGGAGAATGTTGATCCCGCTATAGTGGGATAAATGCTTGAGTATTGTTGTTGTAGTTAATGTGGAGAACAATGACATCTCTACAATGAGTACTTTTATGTTACGGTATTGAATTTATTTGGTGATTCCCTCATAAAGTCCTGTTAAAAATAACCAAAAAAATAAAACTATTGCTTTTAGAAACTTAACCCCTTCCCTTTGGACAGCGGGCTTGGAAAAATCGGGACAGAGAAATGTTCTCTGTTTCCCGAAATCCAGCAGAGCACTTATTTTCACGCAAGCCTCCTCCATCCATCCGCCCAATATCGCTTAGTCAGATGCCGCCTCCACTAGCCTCTGTGGGATCCGACGAACATTATTCTCCCACCTACCGACAGTTCGACAGTCCCGTCGGATCCTGAGTTCCAGATACCAACAACTTCACCGTCGCGGCGCCGCCTGCAATCCCAACGTCCCTGTTGCTTCCTCCGACCACCACCTGACGTATCCACCTTCCCCTCACCATCGTCCATCCATTGTTGAGTCACCTCCAGTTTCAAGCAACCAGTCGACTCCCTTGGTTGGCGTAGTCAGCGATCGTCTAAACCCACCATCATACCCAACCTCCTTTAGCTTCTTTCATCGCCTCCATCTGACCTCCACGAGATCCATTCACCTTCCCAACCGGGTTGAAATCATTGATATGATTATGAGCCTTGATACTCCAAATCTTGTTCAATTATTACCAGTGCACGGGAACCCGTGCAGCGATATTAGGAGTGAGACGGCGACATTCGACGTGCGGCAGAGGCATTTGGCATGCGGCGTTGAGATTTGGCGTGCGGCGGCGGCGGCGGAATACAAAAGGAGAGGTTTGGGGTACAAGAACGTAGGGGAAGACATAATAGGGTCTCACACTCTCACGATAATAAATGGATGGAGAGGCTTGACGGGCACAAAACTTTGGGTGGAAAAAGTAGGCGGGAAACACAAAATGATGAAATAATTACATATTTTAAAATAAAGAGGAGGATGATGAGGGGTATGTTAAACACTCCGAATGTTACACCATCCTGTTTTTGAATTTCTTTATTGTATAAAGATGAGTCTAATGTTATGCTTTAATTTACTTGATCTTTAATTTAAAAGCTTGTTGCTTGCCTAATTAACATAGGATTTGTTTGTCGTAACTTCAAATCCCTAGTTTCTCTTCTTTAACCTCCTACATGTGGAATGTTGATTCATACTTATTCTACACTCAAATGATGGCCTTTTATGTGCTTTTTCGAACTCTAGATCGGTTATCAATTGATACTTTTGGAGAGTGTTTCGCTTGCACTGCATATTTGAAAAGATCGCAAAATTACCTTTTAAAATCATTTTTTGAGATTCCAGGTTACATCAGTCCATATATTTAGATTGTACATATGGCAATTTTGATGTATAGAGAATTTTTCATATGTAATGAGAATTTTATATATATTTGAATTCATTATCAGGAATTTTGAGCCATGAGTCATTATTATGTGATACGTTATGAGTTGTAGTTGGTTATTGAATGGGGATTCTGGTTGGCCGAGCCTCATCCATATTTTCCTTTTATTTTCCACATTTCCCATTCCTTCACTCCTCTCCTAGCTTGGTCGCCCCGCTCTCTCCCTCTTTCCACTTTGCATACGTTATGAATTGTAGTTGGTTATTGAATGGGGATTCTGGTTGGCCAAGCCTCATACATATTTTCCCTTTATTTTCCGCATATTTTTCATTCTTTTACTCCTCTCCAAGCTTGTTTGCCCCTCTCTCCCTCTTTCCACTCCGTTTATGCTATTTTTCTCCTTTTTACCACATGTTCGCCTCTCCAAGGAAACTTCCGTACACTCTCCATCGTAATGATATTTTAGCTTCTTTATGGTGACTTTGATCTCTCTCATGTCATTCATATTATTTGTACTATTTTTGGCATAAAAAATATTAATGAAATCTGCATTTTTCAATTGAAATCTATGATTTTGGCAAGGATAATAGCTTCTTCGTGATTGGAGCTTTCGTAAACAAACAATGATTCATGAAGAGGAGGTTTAACAACAAGATCAAAATCACAATGAATGATTGCTCAAGAATAAATCTTGCATTTATGAATGCTTTGCATTAATTGAATCTTTCCCAATTAATTTCAAAAATCAAACCTCTATTTTAACTACAACAGTTCTAGTAAGAGTTTTCTTAACTGCTAATTAGCTCCTCCACTAAAACATCTATAATGATTTAGCAATATAATTACAAAAAAGTAGTGAAACTTATGGTTATAATTTCAGTCAGACAAATTAAAGCAACTCTCTGCATTAAATTACAAAGAAACCCTTTAGTGATCAACTTAAATATTATGCATTAATAATTCCCTGAGAGTGTTAATTGAGCTAAGCAATGAGAATAAATTTATGCATTTTGGCAAGACAAGTTAAATCACTTTCACCTTGTTCCACACTCTCCCTCTTTTATTATACACTCAAAATCATGTACACTCATGAAGAATATGGAAGTCACCTAGATGATCAGAAGCATTCTTAAAAGGGTTTTCATCAATATATTTACTAATGTGATAAGAACTATAAGATATTAGAACATATTCATTCATAATAATAACATTTGCACTACGAATAAAGTTTGTGATTATTATACTTAGCCTGGGAAAAGTCAACACCCAAATTCTAGGTAATTTGTGATTATTATACCTTTGCCGATGATTCTGCAAAAAAGGTTTAAGATTCATTTTCTTAAAAAAAAACAAATAACGAGCTATTTTAGCAATTACTCAATTACTCATGTATACTACTCCCTTATCTAGAAACCACAAATTTATATTACAACATATCTTTGGATTCGTTCTCTTTCTTAGTGCAGTCCGCAAGAGACGGCGGATAGGGAGTAGAGAGCAGCAGTCCGCGAGCAAAGAGGCTCGAGCGGACAAAAGAAGTGCGTGCACCGGACAGGAAGGAAAGCCCGCAGTAGATAGAAGAGGTGGGCCCCATGGGTCAGAGCAGAAGATGGCTATAAGAAGCCTGAGGAGGGTGGAACCACGGAGAGAGAGAGAAGAGAAACGGATGCAGAGTGGCAGTCCGCAGAAGGCACGCGGATAAGGGAAAAGGAGTCCGCAGGGGAAGGCAGACTGGGCGAGCTGGGCTGTTTGAAGACACGGAAGACCGCAGCTAGAGGGCCGCTTGCTCTGATACCATGTAGAGAAATGGTCACAAACCTTATGAACACTTTTCCATCAATTAAAAACAAGTATGAGAACATATATATAGGAGAGGAGAGAGGAGAAGAGTCCTATACAAGAGATGTGAGACTAAAGCAAGAGAGAATAAAATGGGCCAAATTAATGGGCCTTTACAATATATCCTATTTCTCTAACAATTATTATTATTATTATTTATCTATGCAGCTACAAGTCAGCTGCCAATTTAGTATGCCCTCTATACTTTAGGCATTCAGGATGACAAGGCGATGATGAATGACAATTTGAAATGAAATGAAGATGGAATTTTCCCCACTGTGTTTAGGACATTGAGGATGGCCTGGGAAGACACTTCTCCGACAGCCCGTGCAACTATTATTGTTGGAAGGACGTTGGAAGATGGGTGTTTCTTTCTTCCTTTCTCCTTTTCCTGACTAGTTGGATGTCATCTGAGCCTCTGGTTTTCCACAACACTTTTCTTTCTCTTCCTCCATCTTCCGACTTCTCTTTAGATTTCAAGCAGCGGTGCACATGAGAATAGTCCTACAATGTTACTCCTGCTGCTACCTCTTCTGCACCACCTCCTGTTGCTACTGTTGTTACTGCTGCTACTATTGTACATGCAGTTAACATTGTAAACTTAGGCTTCGTTTGGCATGATGGTGGCGGTCATGAACATGAGCGTTAAATTGTCATTGTTAACGCCCATCTAAGGAACTTCATGTACTTTTATGTTCAAACAGATGATGTATGCTCGGCACCACCATGCCAAACGGAGCCTTAAAGCGGAGATTTTTGTAATTTTGAAAGATAGAGAAAAGGTTCCTATAATTTTGCAAAGTTGAAGGAGCCATTTTAAATGACCTACAAGGGGTGAGTGTGGCTTTTATTTAAGAATCATGCTCACATTTTTCTTTGATGTGAGGCGATGAAGAATGACAACCTGAAATGAAATGAAGAAAGGGTTTTTCTTTACCAAGTTTAAGCATTGAGGATGGCCTGGGAAGAGGATTCTCAGGCAACCCGTGCTGCTATCATTATAGTTGGAAGGAGGCTGGAATATGTGGGTTTCTTGTCTCTTCCTTTCTCCTTTTCTTCAACTAGTTTGGAAGTCACCTGAGCCTTTGGTTTTATACCCTGCTTTTTTTTCCTTTGTCCATCTACCCTCTCTCTCTCTCTCTCTCTCTCTCTCTCTCTCTTAGTACAACCCATGCAAATTATCTTGAGATACCCTCCCAGTAAAAAAAATCTCTATTATTTTTCTCAACTGTTGTACTGTTATTAATTTTGCTCTGTTTTATCTCTCCCTCTCTCTACCTCTCTTTGACCCTTACAGATAAGGCACTTCATCCACTCGTATGTTCAAAACTAGTTTTCTTTTCTTGTTGGCGGTCATAACCGTTGTCAAGCCAAACATACATTCTATGATGGTGGTGTTTTTTTCCAAACTCACCTGAGAAAAAACGTCTAATCAAATGGAGTCTAGGAGAAATTATTTTGTTAGTTATCCCAAGTAGAGTTGCATCAGTTCCACTTGTGTTATTATTATTATTTATCTATGCAGTTACAAGCTAGGGCAACCAAATCAATATTTCCCCTATACTTTAGGCATTGAGGATTGCACGGGGAATATTTCTCTGGCAACCACTACAACATAATTGGGCGTGGAAATTTATGAACATGGTATGAGACTTTTATTGATGGGCTTTAAAATTATCTAAGGGATAGTTCGAGTGGGGGAGTGATGAGGGTGAGGACATCTGAAGGATTAACATAGGAATTTCCTATCACTGTTGCCTTACATCAAGATTCAATTTTAAGCCCTTATCTCTTTACCCTTATCTTAGATGAGCTCACCAGACATATTCTTGATGTTTATTGTTTGCGGATGATATCGTTTTGTCGATGAGGCATGCTAGGGTGTAAACACGAAACTTGAATCTTGGTGAGACACTTTAGAAAAGAAAAGTTTTAGGTTGAGCTGGGCGAAGATGGAGTATATGTAGCTTAAATTTAGCAGTGCAAGGACGGATAACTTCGTTATAAACTTGGGCGATCAAGATATTTCTCACAGTGAGTGCTTTAAATATCATGTATTGGTTCAAAAAGATGGAAGTGTTAATAAAGATGTGATACATAGAATCCAAGCAGGTTTGTTGAAATGGAGAGGCGCGTCAGGGGCCTTATCTGGTCGTATGGTAGGAGGTGTTATAACAATATTCGGCCCAGTGCAACCAGCGGGACCATGTCTGAGGCTCGTCCATCACAAAACAACGGAGGTATGTTTCCACTCCCCGATTGAGAACCTTCGTCTGGCCATCCGTTTGGGGGTGATTAGACGTGTTGAGTCGCAAACAAGTCCCCTGTAGTCAAAAGAGCTCTCACCAGAAATTACTCACAAACGTCGAATCCTGGTCAGAAATGATGGCACGCGGAACGCCATGAAGGTGGACAATTTCTCGAGCAAAGAGATCGGCGACTGACTCGCTTGTGTACAGGTGGCTCAATGCCAAAAAGTGTCCACACTTGGGAGCTTATCAACCACGACCAATATAACCGACTTGCCCTAAGACTTGGGCAGCCCGTTGATGAAATCCATAGATACTGTATCCCAAATGTGATACGGAATCTCCAAAGGTGAAAGTAGGCCGGCAGGGGTGGTCGTCTCATACTTATGTCATTGGCACATCTCGCACTGCTGCACAAATCGTTGGATGTCGCGTTGTAATCCCTTCCAAAAAAACATTTGCACGTGCCCGTTGAAGAGTACGGAGGATGCCCGCACGACTGCCAGTCGGGGATGAGTGGAACTCGTGCATCATGACTGTCTTCCAAGCCGAGTTGGGTGGAGTGACTACTCGGTCGTGATAATAAAGTCTTTCATTTTGTAGTTGATAGACCGGTGTTGTAACCTGCCCCTGCCGAAGAGCTTCTACGAGGGCTCGTAGTGCAAGGTCCTGCATGACCTCCTCCTGTATATCATCTAACGAGTCGAACAGGGGACCCGAAATTAGGGCGAAGGTGCTCTGCGGTAAGCGGGACAAGGCATCAGCAACCACGTTCTCTTTGCCCTACCTGTAGAGGATCTCATAATCATACTCCAACAGCTTCGTCACCCACTTCTGCTAGAGAGGAGAGGAGACCCGTTGTTCCAAAAAGTGCTTCAAGCTCTGGTGGTCAGTACGGATTTGGAAGTGTCATCCCAACAAGTAAGGCCGCCACACGGCCAACGCATGGATGATTGCCAGCAACTCTTTCTCGTGCGTGGAAAGCCCCAAAGTACGGGGGGCCGACGCCTTGCTGTAGAAGGATAATGGTCGGCCCTCCTGCATCAATACTGCGCCAATGCCCACACCTGATGCATCGGTTTCAAGCACAAACTCCTTGTTGAAATCAGGAAGTGCGAGAACCGGTGCGGTCGTCATGACCCCCTTGAGAGCTTGGAATGCCGCCTCCGCCTCTTCCTGCCAAAGGAAGGCATCTTTCTGTAATAGCTGAGTCGACGGCCGTGCAATCTTGTCATAATCTTTCACAAATCGCCTGTAATATCCCGTAAGTCCCAAGAATCCCCGTAAGGCCCGGACTGTATGAGGACGAGGCCACGATTAGCATACTCTCGATCTTCTTTGGGTCGGCTTTGACACCGCGAGCGGAGACCAAATGCCCCAGGTACACAACCTCCTCCTGTCCAAACGAACACTTGGACTGCTTGGCGTAGCGTTGGTGTTGTCGGAGGATGGTGAAAACGTGCTCGACGTGGGTCAGGCGCTCTTCCCAACTGGTGTTGTATACGAGGATGTCACCAAAAATATTAACACTAAGCGACGAAGAAGAGGGCGAAAGATCTCGTTCATGACGGCCTGGAACGTGAACGGGGCATTGGTGAGCCCAAAAGGCATCACGAGGAACACATAGTGCTCATTATGCGTGCGGAAGGCTGTTCTGTGTATGTCCTCTCGCATTCGAATCTGATGATAGCCCGACCGGAGGTCGAGCTTGGTGAATAGAATAGCGTCGTGCAATTCGTCTAACAGCTCTTTGATCAAAGGAATGAGAAATTTGTCCTTGATCGTCGAGCTGTTCAAGCCGCGGTAATCCACACAGAATCACCACGATCCATCATTCTTCTTTACTAGGATGATGGGAGAAGAAAAGGAACTAGTACTGGGACGGATAATTCCGACGGCAAGCATTTACTCTGACGTTGTGTTCAATCTCGGTCTTCTGAATGTACGGGTAACAGTACGGCCGAATGTTGGTGGGCTCGGCCCCTGGATTGAGTTGGATCTGATGGTGTCTGAGCATCGACGGTGGAAGTGTACTAGGTGCCTGGAATATGTCTGCATACTGTGCTAGTATCGACTGCATCTGAACTGGTACAACTGGAGGGGCTGTGAGGGCCGATGTAACCACCATGATCACCGTCATCGTGCATCTCTGACCCCTTAGTCGCTCCAAACTTCGAAGGGAGATTTCCTTCATCGGGATTTGAGGTCCCCCCAGACAATACTGCTTCCCGCGTTGTGAGAACTCCATCTCCATCAGATCCCAGTCAAAGGTCACCCGCCTCAATTGTCGTAGCCATTGTACCTCAAGCACCATGTTAGAGCCTCTGATAGGCAAGAGGTAGATGTCAATGCGACCCGAGTACCGTTGTATATGTAGCTCCACCCCCTTCATAACTCCCTCGCACTGAAGTTTGCTTTCATCCTCCACCATGACATGGAAGGCGGCTGCCCGATCAATCACATGTCCCACACGCTGCGCCACATCGGGATGGATGAACTTGTGGGTGCTCTCATAATCCACCAAAATCGTCACCTGCTCCTGGCTAACCTTCCCTGCAACCCGCATAGTGAGGGGGGAGTTGCATCCCTCCATCACCTGTACGGACACGCCAAACTCGGTCAAATCCATGTCCACGCCCAATCTTGGTTCGGCAGTGAGCTCGCCCTCCACATCCTCATGTAACATATAAACATGTATCTTTTGACATTCGTGTTTGGGTGTGTACTTGTTGTCGCAACTGAAACATAGACCCTTCTCGTTCCTCACCTGAAGCTCGGCCCATGATAGTCGTGTCACAGTTGGTTTGCCGGTCGCCGGTGGCTCTCTCCTGGTGACCGTTGGGGTGGTCGTGGTTCTCCCCGTGGTGCAAGTCCGTTGCCTGTTGAAGCGTTCCTCCTGAATGCGGGCCAGGCTAATGACATGATTTAAATTGCGGGGCATATATGAGTGAATCTCATCACGCAGATGTTCCTTGAGTCCCGAAACAAAACAGTTAAGCAATGTTCTTTCTTCCCAGTACACTCTATTTGCCAACTTTTCGAACTTCGTGCGATACTCCATCACTGTCCTCGTCTGTCGCAATTTCTGAAGGAGGGCCTCAAAGTCCTCGTACTCCAATGGCCCAAATCTGGCGGTGAACCCCTCCACGAAATCAGTCCAGGCCACATAATCCTTGCCCCTCAGAAACCATTGTGTCCACTGAAAGACGTCATCCTCCAAGTGAAAGGATGCTAGTTGTACCCATTGGCCCTCTGGAACCTCTTGATAACTGAAAAAAAGTTCAGCCTTTTGCACCCATTCCAAAGAGTCTCTGCCGTTGAACTTGGGAAAATTCATGGGTGTCAATTTCGGGGGCATGTAAGGTCGCGAAGTGGCCTGGCCGTGCCACCCTGGTTCTTGCTCATACCACGTCGGCCTCCTTTGCTCCGTAGGATCGAAATGTGTGCCCGAGTATCCTTGGCGATGCATTGCGCCCATCGGTAGAGGCTGACCACCCCAAGGAATGTCGGCTCTGTAGCCCCCTGGCGGCCCGCTACCACGCGGGAGGGGAAGGAGACCCCCTGCACCCCCCATCGGAGAAATCGGGACTCCTGGAGCCGGTTCGGCTCCTCCCTGCTCCCCGCCGAGACGCCTCTGAGGCGCGCGCCCAAAGTCGGTGTCGCCGACCCCGAACTGGGCCGAACCCGCGCCCAGCGAAGCCCCGCAATTCCCCCATCCTGCTGCTGCGCCAACTGCTCTGGTGGATCCCGCCCTGGCACGCGCTGGTTACGCCGATCCGGACGCCTCACCCACTTGCTGTGCGAGTGGATGCGACCCGGTCGTCTCTAGGACAGGATTTTGTGAACTGCTGACCTCCTCGCTCGTCGTCGCCTTCCCTTTCAGATTTTGCGACAACAAGGCTTTGATTTCTTCCATACAGGCGTCGATCCGTTCCTCCAACCTTTGTTTGGAAGCCCTCATCTTTTCCTCGATGGCGGATACCGAATCCGTCAATCCGACGTAATTTTCCTCTAGGGTTTCCAATCGGTTGATTTCCTTTTGCGAGCGAGTGGTAACCATGGTCGTAGGAACGATGCTCTGATACCAAATGATAGAGAACTAGAGAGGGAGAGAAGACTAAGGAAGAAGATAGAGAGAAACTAGGGTTAGAAGAAGAATGAGAGAAATACCTGATAATAGTCATGCTTGCCTTCCAAGAGAGAGTCCCGGGTATAAATATACCAGGGCCCAAGAGGGGCCGGTTGGCCGCTCAACGTACGGGGCTGAACCGGGTAGTTCAGCCCCAAGCCGCCCGGTCGTAATGAGTGGGGGCTGAACCGGTTGGTTCAGCCCCATTGTCGCTTGTCTTCTCCATCCGTCTGCGGGCATACTGCCGCCCAGAGAACCGTGTCATGTTCGGGGGCGTAACAGTCTACTTCTTAGTATCACTATAAAAGGTAAACATGTGGCCTTTTGCCTCCAGCTATCCAACAAAAATCAAATTGCTCTTCAAGATTGAAAAATGTCTCATTGTCCTTAAAGAGCTCATCATAAGCAAGATATATAACATTTTAATCCCATAAACAAGTATTCACTCTTTAAGTGGAGAAGAGTAAAAAAAACGCCTGAGTTCAACAATCGAAACCCTCTCAGGTTATCAGTATTAAAATTAATGCATCCTAAAAATCATCTTTTGTAAAAGTCATAAATTCATTCATTTGCCCAAAAAATTATCCACCCCGCCATTTCAAGAAATCCCTTTTAAGGTGGTATGTTTTGTCACATTGCTAGGAAGCACTATTGTGGCCTTTGTATTGAATCCCCTAAAATTTGGATTTGTACCCATAGTTGTGTGTTTCTTTGCACTTCCCCTCTGCCTTCAACATTCAAAGCATCAGAAAAACCTTCTCCGAATTCGCATCCACTGATGCCCATATTCAAGATCAATCAAACATCAATAAGCTTTAGCCATGTAGATCCATATGAGCTGTTGATAACTGTCAGCTCCACACAAGCTTTCTACGAGAGAGACGATGACAAGCTCAGCACAAAGGCCTCATTGTTGAAGTGGAAATCAACCAAACTCAATTGACCAGTGATCATGAACTTGCTGATATAATACAAAATTATCTTCAGTCAATCTTAGACTAAATAATTGCTTCATTAAAAAAACCTAGCCAACACCAAATGGTTTTGCATACTACTTTTTCAAAGGCTTGAGGCGCAAAAAGATCTAGAGCCTGGGAAAAATGAGTCAGTGCAAGCCCGACAAAGGCAACATACTACATCACATTATAAATAATCATCATCAAACATCAAATCATCTTCTTGATCAAATTCTTTGTCACTTTACACGTTAATCATTCATTATTATTATATAAACCTCTTAAGAAATGGGATCAATGCAGTCACTTGCATCATATTGATACCTCGACGCTCGATAATATTTCACAACACAAAATCATTTAAACGTTATTGAGTTATTACACTATTTCTTTCTGTTGAAAATAAGGTTTACGACAGAAACCTTACCCAAGAGCCTCTTTTATCCTCCAAAGGTGCAAAAAGGCAAACATCTAAGCTATAAGTGTAGGCCTTGGTGATGTCAAATAAAGTTTTTGAACTCAAGTTATGGTCTTCTCTTGAAAATAGTAAAGTACATTCTCATTTGAAGATAAGTGTATGACACGCAACACCCATCTTTACATCAAATCACAGTCGTCTTCATTCATGTTCATAGGATTTGCTCCAAAGAGAGGGTGATCCAGTTTTTTTCTAATACAAAATTTTTTCATCTGCATCTTCTAGTACTCAAAAATCTTGTCATCACACATTTTTTTCTTCACTTTCCTATCATCAATCGTCATTGCACCCACTTTTCCTTAAACCTCAAAGTTCACCTTTCAATACCAGTAGTTGTGGAAGTGTGATCCCACTCAAGCTCGATGAACACAAAAAGAAAATAACTCCAAAAAACCAAGAGACGGTTTTCATGGTTTGGTTAGGTGCATCTACGTCCATGGCCACTGAAAAAGATGATGCTTTCGCTTGTTCAAAGTTGAGTCCAAGTTATAATATTTGATCAAACTCACTAGAATTTCCTCTTTTCTTTCTCAACTAAATATTTGATTTGAACTATTTTGGTCCAAAAATATCAAAGCATAACTTCAAAATAAACCAAAGCTACACCATCAATTCAAATACCAACCAAACCACCGTGATCTCAGCCCACTCTAATTGACTAACTTATCATTGTGTGCGATGTGGGACCTTCTTTGAATGTGTCGTCTATAGAGTTATTGATGCAACTTGTGCCGCATCTTTGCATTATTCCTTTATTTTTTTCTCGCTCTTGTATCACACATGCATATTTTAGTACATGTTTAGTTAGCGCACATTTATTTTGTATCGTGCATATCGCTCGCACTCGTTGTTGTGGCTTATTGGTGTGGTCACCTAGTAAGTTCATGAATAAAAAAAGATCCGTCAAATTATGTAATATGGTAATTAAGATAAGCGATGAAATTAGCTCATTAAATTAAGTACTTTAATAAAGTTTGAAATTAAAGAAAGAAATAAAGTAAAATATCCTATTTTAATTTTAGAAAATAGTTCATGTGGAGAATGTTGATCCCGCTATAGTGGGATAAATGCTTGAGTATTGTTGTAGTTAATGTGGAGAACAATGACATCTCTACAATGAGTACTTTTATGTTACGGTATTGAATTTATTTGGTGATTCCCTCATAAAGTCCTGTTAAAAATAACCAAAAAAATAAAACTATTGCTTTTAGAAACTTAACCCCTTCCATTTGGACAACGGGCTTGGAAAAATCGGGACAGAGAAATGTTCTCTGTTTCCCGAAATCCAACAGAGCACTTATTTTCACGCAAGCCTCCTCCATCCATCCGCCCAATATCGCTTAGTCAGATGCCGCCTCCACTAGCCTCTGTGGGATCCGACGAACATTATTCTCCCACCTACCGACAGTTCGACAGTCCCGTCGGATCCTGAGTTCCAGATACCAACAACTTCACCGTCGCGGCGCCGCCTGCAATCCCAACGTCCCTGTTGCTTCCTCCGACCACCACCTGACGTATCCACCTTCCCCTCACCATCGTCCATCCATTGTTGAATCACCTCCAGTTTCAAGCAACTAGTCGACTCCCTTGGTTGGCGTAGTCAGCGATCGTCTAAACCCACCATCATACCCAACCTCCTTTAGCTTCTTTCATCGCCTCCATCTGACCTCCACGAGATCCATTCACCTTCCCAACCCGGGTTGAAATCATTGATATGATTATGAGCCTTGATAGTATACTCCAAATCTTGTTCAATTATTACCAGTGCACGGGGACCCCGTGCAGCGATATTAGGAGTGAGACGGCGACATTCGGCGTGCGGCAGAGACATTTGGCATGCGGTGGCGAGATTTGGCGTGCGGCGGCGGCGGAATACAAAAGGAGAGGTTTGGGGTACAAGAACGTAGGGAAGATATAATAGGGTCTCACACTCTCACGATAATAAATGGATGGAGAGGCTTGACGGGCACAAAACTTTGGTGGAAAAAGTAGGCGGGAAACACAAAATGATGAAATAATTACATATTTTAAAATAAAGAGGAGGATGATGAGGGGTATGTTAAACACTCCGAATGTTACACCATCCTGTTTTTGAATTTCTTTATTGTATAAAGATGAGTCTAATGTTATGCTTTAATTTACTTGATCTTTAATTTAAAAGCTTGTTGCTTGCCTAATTAACATAGGATTTGTTTGTCGTAACTTCAAATCCCTAGTTTCTCTTCTTTAACCTCCTACATGTGGAATGTTGATTCATACTTATTCTACACTCAAATGATGGCCTATTATGTGCTTTTTCGAACTCTAGATCGGTTATCAATTGATACTTTTGGAGAGTGTTTCGCTTGCACTGCACATTTGAAAAGATCGCAAAATTATCTTTTAAAATCATTTTTTGAGATTCCAGGTTACATCAGTCCATATATTTAGATTGTACATATTATAGAGAATTTTTCATATGTAATGAGAATTTTATATATATTTCAATTCATTATCCGGAATTTTGAGCCATGAGTCATTATTATGTGATACATTATGAGTTGTAGTTGGTTATTGAATGGGGATTCTGGTTGGCCGAGCCTCATCCATATTTTCCTTTTATTTTCCACATTTCCCATTCCTTCACTCCTCTCCTAGCTTGGTCGCCCCGCTCTCTCCCTCTTTCCACTTTGCATACGTTATGAATTGTAGTTGGTTATTGAATGGCGATTCTAATTGGCCAAGCCTCATACATATTTTCCCTTTATTTTCCGCATATTTTTCATTCTTTTACTCCTCTCCAAGCTTGTTTGCCCCTCTCTCCCTCTTTCCACTCCGTTTATGCTATTTTTCTCCTTTTTACCACATGTTCGCCTCTCCAAGGAAACTTCCGTACACTCTCCATCGTAATGATATTTTAGCTTCTTTATGGTGACTTTGATCTCTCTCATGTCATTCATATTATTTGTACTATTTTTGGCATAAAAAATATTAATGAAATCTGCATTTTTCAATTGAAATCTATGATTTTGGCAAGGATAATAGCTTCTTCGTGATTGGAGCTTTCGTAAACAAACAATGATTCATGAAGAGGAGGTTTAACAACAAGATCAAAATCACAATGAATGATTGCTCAAGAATAAATCTTGCATTTATCAATGCTTTACATTAATTGAATCTTTCCCAATTAATTTCAAAAATCAAACCTCTATTTTAACTACAACAGTTTTAGTAAGAGTTTTCTTAACTGCTAATTAGCTCCTCCACTAAAACATCTATAATGATTTAGCAATATAATTACAAAAAAAGTAGTGAAACTTATGGTTATAATTTCAGTCAGACAAATTAAAGCAACTCTCTGCATTAAATTACAAAGAAACCCTTTAGTGATCAACTTAAATATTATGCATTAATAATTCCCTGAGAGTGTTAATTGAGCTAAGCAATGAGAATAAATTTTATGCATTTTGGCAAGACAAGTTAAATCACTTTCACCTTGTTCCACACTCTCCCTCTTTTATTATACACTCAAAATCATGTACACTCATGAAGAATATGGAAGTCACCTAGATGATCAGAAGCATTCTTAAAAGGGTTTTCATCAATATATTTACTAATGTGATAAGAACTATAAGATATTAGAACATATTCATTCATAATAATAATATTTGCACTACGAATAAAGTTTGTGATTATTATACTTAGCCTGGGAAAAGTCAACACCCAAATTCTAGGTAATTTGTGATTATTATACCTTTGCCGATGATTCTGCAAAAAAGGTTTAAGATTCATTTTCTTAAAAAAAAACAAATAACGAGCTATTTTAGCAATTCTCCCTTATCTAGAAACCACAAATTTATATTACAACATATCTTTGGATTCGTTCTCTTTCTTAGTGCATAAGCATACAATTACTTAATTAAATACAAATAAAATTTTGATTAGGTTTCATGGAAACCTGATTGAGATAATGACAATGCAATTCATCCATACTACCTCAGAATGGAAATGCATTAATCCATAATGACAACAGTAAATTGCTAAATAACTCTCCTAAATTATCCAATCAACTTGATAACACAAGTCAAATCACCTAAATCTCTAGCGCAAATGACAGAAAATTAGCTCGGATTAAAATTATTGAGATTTACAGAAGTTAACACTCCCAAATTTTATGGAAGGAAACACCTCAATGGAGATGCCTTGTCTTAACATTAAAATTATTGAAATTTACAGAAGATAACACAACCAGATATTAATATCAAATCAGAATTGGCAATTTCCGCTGATTGATCGCAAATCCAAATCATAGAAGAACCTGAACAAATAAAATGGATTGACAGATCTGATACCTGGAGATACGAAAGCTTCACGCTCCCGTAGACGAAGCCAAAAGTGAGAGCGGAAGCCCGAGCTACCTGTTTCGAATGAGCCAAACATGTTCAATCTTGAGAAGAAGAGTAAGGAGCTGAGATCAATGATCACATTGATCTCTATCAGCAAGAAAGACAAGGAGGGAGAGAGATAGACTCACAAAAGCAAGGCTGCTTACGCCGGAGTAAGGGCTTGGGAGCGCCATGGATGAAGAAATGAGAAGATTAGAGCCCGCCGATTGCCTTGTTAACTCTACAAGGGGAACATGGACAAAAATGCACCCCGGTTGCTATAAACCCTAAATAAAAATTTCTGAGGATCGGATATTCAGGCCCGGTCGGCTTGCCGCCCCGGTTCAATTGTCAGACCGAGAAAAGGGACAGCTCAATTGCTCAACTACCATTTGCTTAAAATAGGAAATTAATTTTCATGGAAAAACATCCTTTGTTGAGAAAATTTAGTTTTTGGATTTTAACTCCTTTTATTACAAAACTTTTAAGTTCTTTAATTATGTGCTTTTTCTTTAATTTTTTTAAAAAATATACTCTTTCTTATAAGCAAAATCTCACGCCTACAATAAAAAATATGTTTTCTCTCTGGACGCAAACCCCTTGAACAAGAAAAAATGAGTGAAAGGTAAAGTATAAAGCTCGAGAGGCTTGCAAGTAGGTGTAGCACCATCATATCAGACTGAAATACTATCTCGTGAAAAGTTCACCAAATCAAAAGACAAAATCATATTTGATCGCAACTGAGTTTCCTCCGTGAATAGCCCTAGCATGTGCAATACGCTTGTCATGCTAAACAGGAGCAATTGAGGGGTGTAATGTGCCAAAAAGTCGGGATGGCTATTTGGCACATTGCAACCTCATTTACTCATGTTTGGCACTTGACATCACGAGATTTTAAATATGACACTGTATTAATATTTGCATTTATTTTGGCACTTTGCATTTCAGACTTAATTTTAAGGGATAATTTTAATCAAGATGAGGCCAAAATTCCTTTTAAAAGGACTATACTTGATGTATTTGAGAGCACTGAGAAAGAATCAAATGTGTGTCTATTGGTAATGAAAATGAACAAAAAATATCATAAGAGAGGCAAAGTTCAATGCTTTTTGATTCCAACTCTGCAAATTGAGGACTTCAACTGTGCCAAAAAGTCGAGATCGTTCTTTTTGGGTTTTTGCTACTTAACATCCTTCAATTGAGGGTGTTTGACACATTGCACCCCAGGTTTTAAATTTTGACACTTTGCACCCTTCAATTGGATTTTGGGATTTTAGATGGTGCATTTGAGATTTTAGAATAAATGATTTTAATCAAATGAGGGTAATTGGCAAAGTGCACCCTCGAAATATCAGTTTTTTTGCAAAATGCACCCCGAAAGTTTAAAATTGGCAAAATGCACCCTCCAAAATGATTTTTTTTGCAAAGTGCACCCTCAATAGGCAAAAAATAAAATGGCAAAAATGTACACTTTATGGTGCACGTTGCCAAAAAAAATCATTTTGGGGGGTGCATTTTGCCAATTTTAAACTTTCTGGGTGCATTTTGCCAAAAGCCTGTATTTGAAGGATACATTTTGCCAGAAAGCTATAAAATGAGGATGCATTTGAGATTTTAGAATGTATAAAATGCCAAAGATTTAACATAAGTTCAATCTGTCAAACACGAGGGTGTTCGTGTCAAAAACCCGTTCTTTTTAAACTGCTGAAAGCCGAAGCGCTCACGCATTCTTTCTCTGAGTTAAGAAATCGTTGGAGGCGAAGATGGCTTCGGACGAACAGTTGAAGGCTTCTCACATCCTCATAAAGCACGAGGGTTCGAGGAGGAAGGCGTCGTGGAAGGATCCCGATGGCCGCGTAATCAGCGCCACCACCAGGGACGCCGCCGTCGCACAGCTGACGGATCTTCGGGAGAAGATCGTAGCCGGCCAAGCCCGATTCGACGAGATTGCCTCGCGGTATTCCGACTGCAGCTCGGCCAAGCGTGGCGGTGACCTCGGTTAGTCTCTTCCTTCCTCGATCTGTTTTTTTTTGTTTCAGATTCTAGGTTTAGGATTGATAACTCTCTGCAGATTTTATTATTCTTCTGATTGGACTGCGGAGCTCATCGATTCCCCCTCTGCAGTGCGATCTGGCGTTTTTCTTTAAGCAAATCGATTGCTATGAAAAAAATGTTACATCAACGCGTCTACTTAATCTGAATCATGTTTATCTATCATATATGCTCTGTGCAATATCCATCTTAGTTAGAAGAAGGGAGAAGATACTCCAGCTAATATTGATTATGGAAGTTTTTTCTGCGGTTCTTAGGTTTTTAGCTACTTATTTTGATCACGACCATTTGTAACCTTCTATAAAGATTTATGTCTATCCGCTTATTTCTAGCAAGCATATCAAGTTCAGTAGCAGATAGGCTGCCATCCTTTAGAGTGACGAATCTACCACGGCCGTTTTAGTAACAACAAGACACAGACATGTTTTAACTCAAAATGTCTGGCTTATAACATCTTGCGGAATACATATAGGCTATGTTTAGGATACCAGTAGCGTTCAAACTCCTTTTTGGCTGGAAGGGAGCTCCAAGTTCCAGTACGAATGGGAGTTAAAACTTCTGGCACCTGAGGAAAAATGGTTTCCCAAATAGCACCCTCATTTACCAATTACCATTGGGCTCCTTTTGCCACGGGAATGGAGCGGCACCGGTGCTCCAAGCATAGCCGTAGTGTTTATTGTTTTAGTCCGTTCTAAATGTTTTTCATATTGTTTGTTGCAGATCGATTAATGCTCCTCAAATTTGGTAGGCTAGGTTTGTCATAACTCGGGAGTTAATCGAATGCGCACGCAGTCAAACTAGAGTCGACGATATAGTTTTTATGTGGAAAATCCGGAGAATGAAAAAAACACGGGGCTTGACTCAGTTCAAGAAATTCAGTAACAATATTTTCGAGTAAGCTTATGTTTTAGCGAGGGTATCGTGACTATGTTTTACAATGATACCAAGGAGTATTCTCGTTGGGACACGTGTCAGGGAATGCTCTTGGGGTCTATGCGCGGGGGTGTGATATGATGAGCCGCATGTTGGGGCACTATATAAGCAGCGCGCGGGGGCACATTCTAAAGAGTGGCCTTCTGGAAGAGTGGCCACTGAGACATTGTATGCCAAGCAGCGCGCGGGGGTGCATTCCGAGGCGCACAACAGTGGAACATGTTGAGTGGTGTGCGGGGGAGCATTTTGGAAAGCGACATGGGGGTACAATCTTGTGAGTGGCACGATATGTTGATCGGCGTGTGGGCCGCGTTCATTAGCGCAACGTGCATGGACTCTTTCATGAGATTGGCTCGCAGGAAGCGTCTTGTGAGCAGTACGCGGGGGAGCGATCATGTGACCGGAACATGGGGACTTAGTATGTTGTGCGGCGTGCGGGAGCGCCAAATGTTGAGTGGCGGGCAGTGCAGCATAATGTTCAGTGGCCGCATGGGCACAAAATATTGAGTGGTGTATAGGACCGCGGAATGTTGAGCAGCGCGTGGGGGAAAGGAATGTTGAGTAGCTCCCAAGGGGGCACTTTTGGAGAGAGGAGCGCTGAGATACAATATGTTTAGTGGCGCATTCTGGAAAGCAGCGCACAGAGACGCGTTCCTGATCGCATGGCACGAGGGCACATTCTTGAGAGCAACGCATGGGGCATGATATGTTGAGTGGCTCACGGGGGACGATATATTGAGTGGCGTGCATGGGCATGATACATTGAGCGACGCGCGGCATCGCAGACTGTTAAGTGGTGCGCGGGGGCGCGGTATGCAGAGCAGCACTTGGGGACGCTCTACTGGAGAGATGCGCCTTGGACTTAGAGTGACGCTTAGGGGCACACTACGACGCCTTGGGAAATGGTATGTTTACCGGCATGCGTGGCGCATTCTGTAGAGCGGCACGCGATATGTTGTAAGTAGCGCGCAAGTGCACAATTTGTTGAGCGGCAAGCAGGGGCACGTTCTGAAGAGGTGCACGCGGGGCTATGATATGTTGAGTGGCGTGCAGTGGCGTATTCTGGAGAGCGGCTCCCGAGGGCGTGATATCTTGAGTGGCATGAGGGGATGTGTTTTGGAGAGCAGCGTGTGTGAGCGTGTACCGGAGAGCAACCAAGGTGGTGCATTCTAAAGAGCGGCACGCGAGGGAGTGAGACGCTAAAGAGCACTCATTGGATGATTTTTTGATGTTCCTATGCACAAAGCGTGGGGATACATACTCTTCTTTCAATTACCGGCCCTTAGTTCCCGGGATGGCACTCATTGGTTAGTTTTGGTTGTTTTCAGAAAATGCGGGAATATGTACTCTTCCTCTAATTAACGGTCCCTTCAAATGGAGTATACCCCTTTATAGATTTCACAGTGGCTGCTAAGGAGATTTTGTGTTTTTAATTATTTGACGGACGAAGAACCCCCCCCCCCCCCGACTTATGCCCCTCAAATCACCAGCTTTGATGCTCAGTCAATTTTTTCGGGCGGCCTGCTTTTCGCTAGAAAAATAAAAGTTCGTGGAACTTGACGAAAATTTCAAGGAAGCTTCTTCTCATCGCTACGAGTTCACTGGTGTTGATGTTTCCCGATTCGAGGTTCGTAACTCCGACAATCGTCGACGCTTGATTCGTTTGGAGGGAATTCCCGCTCTGCCAAAAGTTCATCAAAACTTTTGATTGAGTAACCTATCTTGTAGAATTTTTTTTGAGAGCAATTCAATACTTTTTCTCAGATCAAAATTTTGTCGAGCGATTAGGGAAATATGGGCTTCTAACGTTTTTCGAGAAATCCATAATAATGGAAAATTTGAACTTTGGGAAGGAAGAAAGAGGAGAAGGGAGGCCACCCATAGCCACAGGGGGGGGTCTTAGTCGACCTCCTGAGGCTGTTTGGTCGCAGATTGGCGGCCAAAAAAGGGGCGCCGGTTGTGGTCGCCTCCTTGCTGCTCCCTGCGTTAGGGCTTCGGCCTTAACAAGGGGTTGGGGGAGACTGGTCCGGTCTTGGTCGGGCCAGTTTCACCACAAACCACTTTTGAGGGTGTTTGAGGGGTCAAAAGGACTCAGAACCACACAAACATAGGTGCGTTGAAATCATGTCGTCAAGCTAGTTGCAGCCACGGTCTCTTGGGTCAAATCCGACCATTTCGAACGGGTACCTAACATTGATATACCTACTCAAGCATTTTGATTCTCATCGTGATATTCATTTTGCTTTGTAGCAAGAAAATTGTAATATACAATCCTTCTATATGCTTTATTCGGTTAGAGAACCATAAGGATCATATTTGTAGTTCCTTACGTGTATTAAAGAGATTCAAAAGTTATTAAGTTGTTTTAATGTACAAATCCTATATTGGTTAAAGAGTCCATATCATCAATTATCCAAATGTTCTAGAATATTGTTCACACATGATACTTTACTCGTTCTTCTCTCCTTTACCATCCCTGGATGCTCATCTGTCATCTCCTACTGCTTTATCTTATACACACCTCGTCTGCCTCTTATGAGTCACGTACTCTATTCTCCACTATCTTTTAGGTCTGCCCCCCCCCTCCCAATTCTCTCTCCCCTCATCCTCGTATGATTATTGGTGTAAAAAATTGTAAAGAATAACCCTTTCTGTTTGGAATGAAGTGTGTTACCTTGGTCAAGTGACGGACAATCACTCAGATGACATTGCTGCTCTGATGTGACCTCTGTAACCCATACACAAAATCTATTAATATGTCATCAAGTATCCATTTCAGGACCGATAGAGAGTTCATAAATCCACCGGACCTTTGACATTCGAATTTCACCATGGCTCATGTTTGACATTGGCTTACAAACAAATCAATTTCCTTCTTCATACCTGGCTAACAGAATAATTTTCATATCCATATACATCTTAGTACTCCCCAGATGAATTGAATACTTCATTTCACGAATGAATTGAGTACTTGAAGAAGTGGGCTTCGTACATTAATTCATCACGGTGTTGACTAAAATTCGGAATACAATGTCAGTCACCCTTTTGTAGAAGTCCGTCTACTTACGAGAACTCAATATTAAAACCTTTTGTCACTTCTATCACATACTATTGCATGCTCAACAAATTCCAAGTCTTTCCAGACGTGGTGGCCTATATCGTATTTGTTCATCATCACACCTAGTCGTGTCAAAGGCTTGTACGTTACTATAAAGATGACAAAATAGGAAATAATGGAATGAAGGACCTAATATACAAAATCTATCATATATGAACATAGTGAGGGGAAGGTGGATAAACACATGATGAAGAGCCATGAGATTACACTTTTAGAGATATGGTCTTGCCAAAATATATTGAGGGCGGGTTCTTTCACCCAATATTAGGTCAACTCTCTCTCATAGAAAGTGATGGATGATATTCCACCCTTGCATAACACTCACTTATATAAACTCATGTGCACACCTAAACAGGAGAATATATCTTTAATTAAACATTATATACACCTAATAATTCCCCCTAAAGTAATTCCCTTACATTTATTCTTAATTGAAAATCTCCATGACAGATCACTTTGAGTGGTGGGGTTTGGCAGCTCCTGGGGTAACAGGGTCTAACCCTAAGTTGCTCCTCGTGCTTCGACCCTAGCGAGAGGTTAGGGGGAACCGACCATGTCTGCAAACTATTTCTAAGGGTCTTTAAAGGGTCAAATGAACTTAGAATCACGTGAAAATAGGTGCATTGGAATCATGGTGTTGCGCTGGTTGCAGTCATGGTCTCTTGGGTCCAATCCGACCATTTCGAATTTTTAGGGGTACCCACCAATGCTAGACGTATTCAAGCATTTTGATTCTCATCTTGATATTCATTTTGCATGGTTGCATAAGATTGTAATATACAGTCCTTCTGTTTGGTTTTTTCAGTTAGAGAACCATGATGATCAAACTTTTAGTTCCTTTCGTATACTCAGGAGATTCAAAAGTTATTAAGAAGTTTTGATATACAAATCCTACTGTATGATTTGCAACTCGTGTAGGAGTCCATATCATGAATTATCCAAATGATCTAGCATACTTTTCACACATGATGCTTTGCTCACTCTTTTTGCTCCTTTGTCATCTTCTACTGCTTTATCTGATACATACCTTGTCCGCCTCTCATGAGCTAGACACTCTTTTCTCCACTATCTTTTAGGTCTGACCGACTGACCCTCTCTCTATCCCCCCACCCATACTTCATCCTCCTAAATAATATTGCGCTACCCTCCAACTTACAAATCCCTTGAACCTAGGACCTCAATTTATATTAAATGGATTCACTATATCTCATCGTTTTTTTCTATTTTTACCCTTAAGATGCAATTAATTTTGTTAATTTTGAACATAGAATTCCCCAACATCCCCTCCCCCACCCTCCCCGTCATGACACGTCACTAAAATCTTGTCAATATGTATCATTTTGACACCAAAATATCGTTACAATCTCCGAAGTTAAATAATGGTTTCATAGTGTCTAAGAATATTGGTAAAAAAAATTTAAATTTAAATAATGATCCCCTCATGTAATCTCACTACCTCTTCAATATTTATCCCTTTGATATCAAAATTTCATTGCAAACTCAGAATTCATTTGGAAACAATGGTTTTGTTGCAGTGCATTTCACTTCATGGTACGTCAATTTTAATGTCAGATCATCATCACACCTTCGTGCACTGTCATAGGCATGTTCATTACTTTAATGATCGTGAAGTGGGAAATAATGAAATTAAGGACAAATCACACGACATACAAAATATATCATATATATGATACATACTGAGGGGAAGGTGGATGAACACATGAAGAAGAGCAATGAGATTACATTTTCAGAGATCGTATTGCCAAAATATATATTGAGGGCAAATTCTTTCGCCCAGTATTAGACCAACTCTCTCTTACAGAAAAGTGATAGATGATAATCCACCCTCCCATTACACACTCATATATAAACTCCTGTGCACACCTAATAAGGAGAAGATATCTTCAATTAAACAGTATATACACCTAATCATTCCACCCAAAATTATTCCCTTGCATTTTGTTACGGATCCTCGTTGGGGCAAGATGTACAAGCGCCGCGAGCCTCGTCTAACAACCGCCTAGACCGCCCGCTCCTTATCATCGCATTTCTATTTCAATATAAGTATTTTGATGCTCATGTTTTAAGCCTTATGAGGAGGGCATTTCAGTACTTTGGTGGAACCGATTTTTACCCACATTATTGGTGAGGGTTTGTGGTTTGCAATGGCATGAAGAAATTAAATCAATAATCTCTATCTCTCTCTTAATTCTCTCTCTCCTGTGCTTTTCCCCATTCCGCTCCGCTCAATCTGAAAGCTCGCAACCCTAGCCGCGCTCGCAGCCCCTTCGCGCCGCACTCCGACGTTTTGTCGCCTGGAGGAGCTCCTACCCGCATCTCCACCATTTCTCCCAAGGGATCGAATAAAGGCTCTTCCTCCCTCCCCCGAGACTTCCCTCTCCACCGGCCGTTTACACGTTTGCAATCTAGGGAACATAACATCTTGGTATCAGAGCCACCGGTCCTTCCACCGACCAACGACATCGTCTCTCCACCACCGCTCCATTCTGACTCCGGACCTCCCCCCGATCCGGGCGACATCGACCCGATCCGCACCTCTCCGAGCTTCCCGCCTCCGATCCGGACGGAAGCAATCCCGCACCGTCGAACCCCGACTATTTTCAGCGGTCTGCCCCCCATTCTCCTTAGATCTTCGCTTGGCGGAGGTTCTCTACTCGTCTCCTCCACCGGTTTGCTTCCCCTACTAGCTTTTTCCCCACCTGAAATCTCTCCCTCCATGGCAGATAACACCAACATCAGCCCAACATTGGCTCAAAGTTTGGAATCGTTCAAGTCCATGATGGCGGACAACCGCCAAACTCTCCTTGCCGCGATCCGACCAAACATCATGCTGCCGCCTAATGGGACGGCCTCCGCCTCCTCTCCATCGATTCTCGAGCAACGACACCACCCTCTCCAAACCGAGCCTCAAGGTCGCTCTGACTATTCTACAGTGCCACGATTTGTTAAGTTGGACTTTCCGATCTTCGAGGGTGGCGAAGATCACCTTACTTGGTTGACTCGTTGTGAGCATTTCTTTGCGGCACAGCGTACACCGTGGGAAGATTGGTTCGGCGTCGCCTCTTTCCACTTGATGGGATCCGCACAATTGTGGTTCTCCCAGCTTCACCGGGAGAAGCCCCTACTTACTTGGGATGACTTCAAGACTCAGTGCAGTCTTCGCTTCGGGCCCCCACTCCGCTCCAACCTCATAGGTGACTTGATTTCTCTGAAGCAGTTGGGTTCTATTGACGATTACTTTGAGTAGTTTCAGGTGCTCCTTGCCCGCGCCCCGCCAGTCCCAGCGGCGCACCAGGTGGCTTTCTTCACCGCAGTGTTACATGAGCGCCTCCGCATGGACGTGGAGTTCCAGAACCCGCCGGACCTCGCTACCGCCATGAGTCTCGCGCGTATCTGCGAGCGGCACATATTGCTGGATCTTCCCCACCTGGGTCGTCGGACCAGCGATACCTCTTTCCGGCACCCCAGTCATGCTCAGTCACCACCAGGGGGCGACTCGGACTAAAGAAGGGGAGCGACTGACACATCCGACGTTTGCCCACTCAGGAGATGGCTGAACGCCGTGCAAAAGGGCTCTGCTTCAATTGTGATGACCATACACTAAGGGGCATCGATGTAAGCGTCTCTTTTGGCTAGAGGTCGACGACCCATCCGACGAGGATGTCGGGGATGGCGAGTCAGGGCACCCCGCCATCTCTGTCAATGCCATGTCAGGGCCACATTCGGGGGACACGGTTCAGATGCCCGTTTTCGTGGCGGGCCACCGGCTCCTTGCCCTCATGGATACCGGCAGTACACACAGTTTCATCAGTGACCTCACTGCTCAGCAGCTTCAGCTCTCAGTACTACTCGCAGTCGTCTGCGTTTTTCCTTGCCGAACGGCGCCGCGATGGTCTGCACCGGGGTTTGACCGGACGTTCCGATCATTGTGGGTGAATTTCACTCTCGGGTGGACTTCTTTGTCATAGCCCTGCGGGGGTTCGTGGAATTTTGGGGACACGCTGGTTGCGCACTCTCGGGCCAATTCTGTGGGATTTGGACGCCCCGACAATGACCCGGGGACACGGACCTTCATGGACAGTGTGGCACGGCCATCCGAAGGGGGATGTGGGTCGCGCCTTCTCCTTCCAGCCTGATTATTCCGAGCTGTCGGGCCTCTCTACTCTTCTTCGGGAGTACAGTGACACCATGGCCGCACCGATTGGGCTTCCCCCCTCGCGCCGCCAGGATCACCGTATTTGCCTTCTTCTGAACACGACCCCGGTGGTCGTCCCCCATACCGCTATTGTTGAAGCCAAATATGACCTCAACTGAAGTTCGAAGAAAAAGGGGGTGCAGCCAAAATCTACTTCTCTCAAGTCTCAACCATTGACTGGATCCAAAGGACCTAAGACTGACCCAATAGCCTCAACAGGGAGGTCCCACCTCACACCCGGAAGATCTCTGAGTGCTTCCCCTCCAAAGCCAAAACTGGGTTAGGAGCTCCTCAAAAAGCACTGGAGTTTGAGAGATAATGATAGCTTGCTTTCTAAGGAGCCTTTATGGGTCTATTTATAGCATTTTGCTGTCCTGAAATTACTGAAAAGCCCCTAGTTGGTCTGCCAATAGCCAAAACACGCTGTTTTTCTGAGGGTACTGGAGTAATTTCTCCTGAGGGCAATTTTGTCATCCCACTCAGGCCCCTGGTCCCCACTCGGCGAGAGCCCCGAGCCGAGAACCTTCTGTCAGAGCCTGGCGGAAGCGGTCTCGCCTACCTATAGTCGAGAGTTTCTTTAAGACGTTATGGGGCTGGCGCAAGCGTTTGCGCGTTGATCTTCGTTCGACGACTTGGCCGCGCTCGCCGATCTGGGCTCGACGAATACGGGGCACCTTGCGGCGAGAGCTCATATGTGGCGGGAGCTTATCGCTTAGCGCAAGCGCTCCCGCCTACCTGGGCGAGAACCTTTCCGGCTAGCCTGTCTGACCGTTTTGTGCCTCCTGGTCTGGCTCAGCGAATATGGGGTTGTACAGCTATCCCTTCCTCCAAAATGATGAGATTGAGCGTCAGTGTACCGAGATGCTTCGGCAA
This sequence comes from Platanthera guangdongensis, assembly GCA_039583875.1. NCBI lineage: Eukaryota > Viridiplantae > Streptophyta > Magnoliopsida > Asparagales > Orchidaceae > Platanthera > Platanthera guangdongensis. Next base: position 23,439,536 of record CM077152.1, read on the forward strand.
GGGATCATCCGCCACAGCGTCTCTCTGTTGTCCTCGCCGGTCCTACTGGTCCATAAGAAGGTCGACTCTTGGCGCTTCTGCGTGGATTACCGGGCTTGAATGCGCAGACAATGAAAGACAAGTTTCTTATTCCGGTTGTTGAAGAGCTATTGGATGAGTTGCATGGGGCACACTATTTTTCCAAGTTGGATCTTCGCTCGGGGTACCAACATGTCCGCATGTTCCCGGCGGACGTGGAGAAGACCATCTTCCGCACACACCATGGCCACTTTGAGTTCCTTGTGATGCCCTTCGGGCTCACCAACTCCCCTTCTACATTTCAGGCTCTCATGAATGAGGTATTTCACACTCTTCTTCGTCGTTGTGTCCTTGTTTTCTTCAATGATATCTTGGTCTCCAGCTCATACGAGCTCATCGGCTTTACCTAAAGAGTCCAAGTGTTCTTTCGACACCGACAAAGTCACTTACTTGGGGCATATCGTCGATCACACGGGCGTCTCAGCCGATCCGGCTAAGATTCAAGGGGTCCTCGACTGGCCCGTTCCTCGGTCGCAGGCTCGCATCGTGAGCTGCGCGGCTTCCTGGGCTTGACTGGCTACTACCGACGTTTCATTCAGGGCTACTCCGTCATTACCGCCCCCTTGTTACCTCTTCTACGACGACAGTACTTTACATGGGATGTCGCCGCCTTGGAAGCGTTCTGAGCACTGCAGGCCCCGGTCCTCCTGCTACCGGATTTTGGGACGGAGTTTCAGGTGGAATGTGATGCGTCTGAGCATGGTTGCAGCACAGTACTTCAGCAGGGAGGCCACCCAATTCCTTATTTCAGCCGCAAAACGGCTCTCCACCATCGGAAACTTCCCGCCTACGAGCAGGAGCTTATCGGCCTGGTGAAGGCCGTCCATCACTGGCATTCCTATTTATGGGGCCGCACCTTCTTGATCCGTACCGACCACTTCAGTCTCAAGTACTTGTTGGAGCAGCGATTGACGACCGTGCCACAACAGCGTTGGGTGAGCCGGCTTTTGGGCTACGATTTCAGGGTGGAATTCAAGGTGGGCCACTTGAATCGTGTGGCCGACTCTCTTTCTCGCCTCGACTGGTTGGAGGCCTCTCTCTATGTCGTGTCTGAGCCGACCTCCTTGGTTCTTCCTCGCCTCCTTTAGGAGATCGCCGACACACCTGCCCACAGGGAGCTACAATGCCGCATCCAGGAGGGGCGTCTTCCACCATGTTGGACAGTTAGCGACGACCTCATTCTCTACAGGGGACGCTTTTACTTGTCGGCCACTTCTCTGTTGATCGCCGACATTCTAGCAGCCGTCCACGGCCGTACTTACGAAGGCGTACACAAGACCTTTCAGCGCCTGCGCACCGAGTTCTTCTAGTCGGGACTCAAGCGCAGTGTTCAGTCTCACATTGCAGCATGCGTCATCTGCCAGCGCAGCAAGACCGAGTCTCTCTCTCCAGCCGGTCTCTTACAACCTCTCCCAGTGCCGACACAGATATGGGCCGATATCTCTATGGATTTCATTAAGGGACTGCCGTCTTCCCGAGGATATTCCGTCATTTTTGTGGTGGTCGACTGCTTCTACAAGGGGGCCCATTACATTGTCATGAGCTGCCCCGTCCCAGGACCTACCGTGGCCCGTGTTTTCTTTGATCGTGTATTTCGTCACCACGGGGTACTGGAGAACATCGTTTCTGATCGGGACAAGGTTTTCACATCTCAGTTTTGGCAGGAGTTGTTTGACCTTTGTGGAACAAAGCTGCCACTTTCTTCAACCTACCACCCGCAGTCAGACGGTCAGACCGAGGTGGTCAACAGGTCGCTTGAGATGTACTTGCGTTGCCTCACGGCGGACCGATCGAAGGACTGGGCCCACTGGTTACCATGGGTGGAGTACTTACAACACTTCCTACCACAACGCCCTCCAGACCACTCCTTTCTGCCTGGTATACGGTCGGGATCCACCTCGTCTCCTAACTTATGTTGTTGGCTCGGCGTGCTCTACCGCCGTCGACACTGAGCTCCGCACACGTGATGAGGTCTTGCGCCTCGCCCGGGCTCATCTACTTCAGGCCCAAACACGGATGGAGACCACCTACAACAGTAGTCACTGCGAGTTATTCTTTGCTCCCGGAGATTGGGTTTGGCTCAAACGCCGGCCCTACCGTCAGGCCACCGTCTCTAAGGGGTGATACCATAAGTTGGGGCCTAAATTCTTTGGACCCTTTGAGATTCTTCACCGCATCGGGGACGTGGCTTACCGTCTCCGACTCGACGAAGACGCGCAGATCCACGATGTCTTTCACGTATCGCAACTGAAGTCGTCCATGGGCGACCCTCCCGCAGCACCCTAGGTTCCATTTCCACCGCCACCACAACACAAGCTTGAGGACAAGCTCGATGTTGAGCAGGGAGATGTTACGGATCCTTGTTGGGGCAAGACGTACAAGCGCCGCGAGCCTCGCATAACAACCGCCTAGACCGCCCACGTCTTATCATCGTATTTCTATTTCAATTTAAGTATTTTGATACTTATGTTTTAAGTCTTATGAGGAGGGCATTTCAGTACTTTGAGTGAACCTGTTTTTACCCACATTATAGGTGGGGGTTTGTGGTTTTTAATGGCATGAAGAAATTAAATCAATATTCTCTCTCTCTCTTAATTCTCTCTCTCTTTCTCCCGTGCTTTCCCCATTCCACTCCGCTCGGTCCGAAAGCTCGCAACCCTAGCCACGCTCGCAGCCCCGTCGCGCCGCACTCCGACGTTCCGTCGCCTGGAGGAGCTCCTACCCACATCTCCACCATTGCTCCCAAGGGATCGAAGAAAGTCTCTTCCTCCCTCCCCCGGAACTACCCTCTCCACCGGCCGTTTACACGTTCGCAATCCCGGGAACATAACACATTTATTCTTACTTGAAAATCTCCATTATATAACATAATAACACTTGAGTGGTGGGGTTTGACAGCTTCTGAGGTAACGGGATCTAACCATAACACAATTATTCTAATGTATTGTTATGGATATGTCATTGGTTGGACCCCTCCAGTCCACCACTCAGCAAGCAGTCAGACCCCACCACTCCAAGTGGCATGTCATGGGGATTTTGAATTAATAATATATGTAAGGTAATGATTGTGGGTGCAATAATTAAATGTATTTATTATATTAATCAAAGATATCATTCTCTTTATTGTGTGTGCCTAGGAGATCTAAGGCCTCATTTGGCACGGCGGGTGAAGACGGGGGCGGGAGGAGCCGGGCCGCTGTTCGAACCGGAGGGAGGAGGCCGCCGTTGGAAACGATGCGGATTGCTCCATTCCTCAAGGGGCCGGGTGGAGACGCAGCAAACGCCACCGCCGGGCGTTTGGTTACCCGCTTGCGGCGGTGTTTGCCGCAAACGCAGCCTCCAAACGCCGCGTCAAATGAACCTAAGAGTGTTATGTAATGGTGGAGTATCTTGTCATATTTATGTAAGAGACAGTCAGCTTGTGTTGTGTGAGTGAACCAAACCTCGAAGTATATTTTGACAAGAGCATGTCTATTGAAGTGTAATTATGTTGCTCTTCCTTCCATGTTCACCCCCATTTTGGTACATATCACTTGATCCATCCTACCCTCTCCATCTCCTTCATTGGGTTCCGACCAACAGCGTTGTTGTCTGCCCCTAACGACGCCATCTGCACTTATGTTACCTACATGAACAAAACAATGGCCTTTGTTGAAGGAAAATGTAAAAGCCCAATGTTATGGCCCGTTAGTTCAGCCCGTTCTCTTTGTTTAGTCCCACATTTTAGGATAGTTTCTCATTTCCCCCTTTTATTCCTATTTAAAGTGTACAATACATGTATTCTGTATATAAGGAATTTGAGAAATTAATAATTTTTTTCATTTATTTTCTCACTCCTGTGATTCTCTACATGGTATCAGAGTCAGGTTTCCTCTATCACTGTTGTGCCTTCGCTCCCTGCGTGGTTACTCTTCTCTAACCACACGTCTTCCGGTTTTTGCGGCCTCTATTCTCCAGATCGCAGCCTCCTTTGATGCTCATGTCTTCCGTCATTTGCCTATTTCTCGTGATTCTCTCTAGTTTTTATAGCCTCTGCCTCCCAACCCCTGCTCGGCCCCGCCTGCCTGTGTCGCACGGTCTCTTTCTCTTAGTCGCATCTTACCACTTTCCAGGTCGCAACTCTCCTAGTCGTAGTCACTTTCGGGTTGTCGTTCTTTCCCAGGCCGCATCACCTCCCCAGATCACGTTTCTCCCCAGGCCGCCGCAACTCACTCTCAGGTCGTCGTTACTTAGACCGTCGCAGCTCACTCTCACGTCGTTGTTACTCCTTAGGTCGTCGTTCTTTCTCAGGTCGCAGTAACTCCTCAGATTGTTGTTCTCCTCAGGCCGCCGCAGCTTGCTCTCCAATTGTCGTTACTCCTCAGGTTCGTCAGGACTCCTCAAATCGCCAGGCCGCAGCAACTCCTCAGATCGCCCATGTCGCGGTAGTTTCCCTCTACCAATGATCTCGCGCGGTCAGCTGATCTGGCATCCTCCTCTACGGCTCACCCCTTGGAGAACCACTTATCATTGCATCGCCTCTCCCCGCCTCTTCTCAAATTAGCGTTATCTCTATCCTCCATTTTGATACCTCACTCTTTGCAATATACTCTTCATCACCCTGGGTGGCGTGCCGCTATGGATGATGAAATGACTGTCTTATGGGCTAACCGGACCTGGGATCTTGTCCCACTTCCTCCCGGGCAGACTTGGGTCGGGTGTAAGTGGGTTTATACCATCAAACATGCTCCGGATGCGATAATCAACCACCTTAAAGCTCGGCTTGTGGCTCGAGGCTTCACCCAGCAACAAGATCTCGACTACAATGAGACTTTCTCACATGTTGTCAAGATGAATACTGTTCGGGTCCTGATCTTCTTGGATGTTCATCATCAATGACCCTTACATCAGTTGGATGTCAAGAATGATTTCCTCAATGACGATCTTCAAGAAATTGGCTGCATGCATCAACCTCCCGGTTTTGAGTCCATGGGGGAGTCTCGTGTTTGTCACCTGAAGAAATCTATTTATGGTCTCAAACAGTCTCCTCGTGCATGATTTGACAAGTTTAGCAAATGGTCTGTTTGGGGCAGCTCTGGCGGATTGAAAAGCTGCTGCCCGGATAGGCTGTTTTGAAATAGATCTCTGGGGAGCAGTTTTGAAAAGCTGCAGAGTGTTTGGGTATTCTGTGCAGAAGTGCGCTTTGAAGAGCGATTTTCTATTTTTAGCTGTTTGGAGAAACAACTTTTGGAAGCTGTTTTTTTTAAAAACTAAAATATATAAATATATAAAAATAACCGATAACATGAGTCTTTTACATAGTTCTAGCAAATAGAAAAAAAAGGTCTTGCAACATCCAGCGACTCCTTTTTCCAATTCTTTCGATCACCTGTTCGAAAATAAATTGATATGAATCAAACTTTTGATATTTTTAACCCTTTAAATTTTTAGTAAGAGATGGATCGAATTTTTACCTGCGCGCACTGTATATCTCTTCGGCAATGTTATCTCGTATTGTAGACATATGTTCTTCTCCAGCAGCATCACGCATATCGCTTTCAATTTCATCCTCTGCCGCAGGTTCCTCAGCCTCTGAGGGAACGAAAGAAGACACATCAACATCACAAGCATTAAACTCAGGGTCCCAGCGAGAAGGATGTCTCCGAATGAAGTTATGTAAGGTCATTGTCGCTAGCACAATGGAACGATGTTTCTTGAAGTTGTATTGTGGCATTTTGCTCAAAATGTGCCACTTTTTTTTTCACACTCCAAACGTCCGCTCGATCACACTGCGAAGAGATGAATGCGCCTTATTGAAATGTTCTTGCATTCCTTGTACAGGCCGACTCCCACAGGCAAAGTCTGTCAAGTGATATCTTGTTTCTGGATACGGCTTCAAATAACTCATCTTTAACGGGTAACCAGCATCCACTAAATAACATTTACCTGCATTTATTTGGTTTGTTAAGCAGGTAAACATTATGAAATATAAACAATTTGAATGAATGTAAACATATTGATTAGTATACCTTGTGGGGGATGCGGAAAGTGCAATCTATCGTCGGCCAATGCCCGTGCAAAGATGCGACTATCATGAGCAGATCTCTCCCATCCAGCCAGGGCAAATGTAAAACACATGTTAAAATCACAGACTGTCATTACATTTTGTGTCGTCGTTGATGCGTAAGATCACGGCAGTGAACCGGTCGCACAAGTAATAAAAAATGGGCGAGTTTTCTCAAGTATCGATCTCTCAAGAAACACAGTAAGGTGGAGTTAATTTTGAGGAGAACTTGAGATTGAAGTCCTTAGGTCGGAGGTAACGATGGGGGCTTTGATATTGCGGACAAAGAAAATAAAACACTATCAACTACTCCTATGCAACGCCGTTATGCGATGCTTCGTCAGGCGGGATGGAAGACTAGTCGGGCCGCTATGCACCGAATCACTAGGCGGATGGGCGAGTAGGCTTGCGGATGAGGTGGTTAGAACGGCGGAATGAGGTTCGAAAGCACCTCTTCGCTATGCACGACATTAGCAATTGCTAGTGCGGCAAGAGTGGATAGATGGTGGATGGAATATGGCTCACCTCAAGCAAATAACGAAAATACAAAATCACATAGACATGATTGTATAAAAACGTTTTACAAATAAGCACACATCATCTATAAATAAGGTTTACAACAACACATAAACAACAACAAAGGAAGAACAAGTCAAGAGATCGACCGAATCCGAAGTCTTGCTGAGGAGTCACGGTTGGAATCGTCGGGTTGTCAATCCGCGTCCAAGCTCGGTCCTCAACTGCGTCTGGGGTAGAGAAGGGCTGTCACCACCTTCCAATGGTCCGTCTTCTTCGTGTCATGATAGCGGACGAAAGTTGCAAGCTTCTCTTTGCTTGATGGCTATGACGTTGAAGCTTGAAATGAACCCAATAGATGATGGAGGAGGCCGAGAGGAAGCTCCGGCTTGGATTTGGCGGTGAAAGCTTGCCCGGAGCACCTCCCTAGGGTGGAAGATGAAGGGGAACGGCAGAGAAGGCGGAAAACGGCGGTGAAATGTCGAGCTCCGGATCGTCTTCTAAATTAGGGCGAGACCTGCACTATTTATACAAAGCAGAATTGAACAATGCGCATGATCACGGGCGCACGACCAGTGGTAGTGCGCACTATGTCCAGTGATCGTGCGCACTGGCATGGCAGGATAGGAAGAAGAACTGGGATAACGCGCACGAACAGTGGCGCACGACCAGTGGTCGTGTGTACTAAGTTCAATGGTCGTGCGATTACCCCAGACAGGATTCCAGAAAAGAGGAATCAATGCACACGATCAGTGGCGCACGACCGGTGGTCGTGCGCACTGTGTCCAGTGGTCGTGCGCTTAACCCAGGCTGATTCTGGAAAATGGAGAGTAGTGTGCACGATCAGGGGCGCACGACCAGTGGTCGTGCGCATTAGATCCCATGATCGTGCGCAGTATTCCTGTTCCACAACCATCCCGGAACGTGCACACGACCCCTGTACCGAAAGGAAAAATCAATCACTGATATGTGCAGACATTTCAGGCAATCACAAAAAGGAGTACAAACAATAAAAGTAACAAACTACACAACCACGGACATAAATGTGCACTTCCTATGACAATAAAGATAAGATGAAATATGAAAGATATAGAACTAAAAGTGAAGTGCAAACGCGTGAAAACTAGCACAGATGAATCCGAAAATAGGTATATAAAGTGGACTCATCAGTCGTGTCATGACGTCCTATGTATCGTACTTGATCTTCTACGGGTATAGTCGCATCAACATGTGTACTGTCAATGACACCAACGCAATCCTTGAAAAATGGCATGTAACGAGGATCATACCTTATCTCAGGCGGAATCTCTGAGCCCTCTTCTCGTATGCCTTCATAATCCACCAAACCCTCATATCTTCTGGGATACTCATGAAGATCTCCCTATTGGTCTTTTCCCTAATGTGCTCGAGAGCAAAGTAATATAGATCCAGGTTTACCCGTAGCTCTGGGCTGCTGGAAATCAACTCCACCACCTCTTTGACCGTGGCAACTGGTGGAGGCTTCAATGCTAGAGTGGATTGATGTAAATCTGACATCAAAGAAAATGTCATTCCTTTGTTCTTCCCGATCTTCCTTCTTTTACTCGCCGAGGAGGACGCATTCCCAGGAGGTGTTGTAGCTCCCCCGAATTCTTCAGGTCCACCTTGATTGTTTTCCATGTTATCTGCCACATCATCGTTTTTCAACTGGATCCTCCCCACATCCGATGGCAAACTCCCAATTGAAGGAGCCCACGAGTCTTCTCCAGTTGTGACTACCTGACTGAACATAGTATTCAATTTCTCCTCCAACTCAGGTGCAATACCTCCGCATTGAAATTTTTTCGCCGCTGGAACAACCTATTGTAATCAATGTATCAATATTAAAATCTGTAAAAATATGAATTAATTTAATGAAATGAAACTTGAATTTGTTCAGACCTTAATCTTCTCTGCCCACCATTCTTCTGATGCAACAATAGTTCTCTTCTCTGGATCCCAGCCTAAATCAGTCTCACCATGTTTCAGTTCCTTGCATAACTTCCAATTCTTCTTCAAATGATCTCATTTATTTTTCATTTGCAATCGATCGTAGCTTTTCCTTGTTCGTTCTTTAAACCCCGCAGTCAGATTTTTTCACCCTTCTTTGCTAAAGTGGGTGGTTGGCTGATTCCCCAAACCAATCTCTTTTATGCAGATATCACAAAATAACGTCACTTCACCTGACTCCCAACTCGCTACGATTCCTCCTTCCTTTGGTTTTACCATTATACTATAAACTAATAAAATTAAAATAAGAATTACTAATCATACACACATACACAAAAAAGCCTACACACACACACACACACACACACACACACACACACACACATACGTACACACACACACATTCACACACACACATTCATACACCCACATAAACCAAAACAAACAAAAAAAAACACACACACATACAACACATACATTAACACATAAACCAAAACAAACACAAAACACACACACACACACATACACACACACATACATTCATACACACACACGCATATTCATAAACACAAACACACCACATACCCCCCAAAAAAATCACACATACACACACACACATTCATACACACACATTCATACACACATTCATAAACACATACGCACACACATTCATACACACACACACACACACACACACATATTCACAAACACATACACACACAAAAAAATAACACACACACACATACACACACACATAAAGCCATACACACACAAAAAAAAATAACACATACACACACACACATTCGTACACACACACACACATATTCATAAACACAAACACACCACATACCCCCCAAAAAAATCACACACACACACACACACACACACACACACATTCATAAACACATACACACACACACACACACATATTCACAAACACATACAAAAAAAAAATAACACATACACACACACACATATTCATAAACACATACACACACACATACCCCCCAAAAAAATCACACATACACACACCACATACCCCCCAAAAAAATCACACATACACACACACATCATGAGATACACCAATAAAAACAAACATCATGAGATACACCAAAAATAAACAGAAACATGATGAGATACACCATGAGATACACCAAAAATAAAATCTGGTGGAGGAAATATACCTTGCAATGGAGAAGAAGATCCAGCTAGGGCAGAGGAATGTGGAGGAGGAGATCGGGTAGAGAAGCACAGCACGCCGAAGATCTGGAGCCGGAGATCTGGAGGCAGATCGGGAGGATCCGGAGATCTGGAGCTCTGCGGGAAGGATGGATGACGCCGGAAATGGGCGGGAAGGCAGGTGACGCCGACGATCTGGAGCTCTGCGGCCGGACGACGCAGGGGATCTGGACCTCTGCGGGAAGGTGCGCCGGAAATCGGCTGGAGGAGGCGCGACGGGATCGGGATCGGGAGGAAGGATTTGGGAGAATCGCGCGTGGGAGAGAATAGGCGGAAAGGAGCGCGATTTTTCAGACGCCAGACGCGGGGGGGGGAGATAGCGCTGGAGGAATAGGTTATTCCGCTGTTTATTGATCCGCGATTCCTAAAACGCCACATAAAACAAACATGATTAATAGCGGCTGCGGATCAGAGAGCAGATTTCGGATCCGCAGCCGCTGTCCCAAACAGAGCCAAAATTGTCCAGGATGTATGATTCACTCGAAGCTCTACTGACTTCTCTCTCTCTCTCTCTTTACTCATCATTGACCAACAGGCACCGTAATTTTCTTGGTTTACGTTGACGATATCCTAATCACGGGAAATGACTCCACAGGAATACAGATGATTAAGCAGCACTTAAACTCAGTATTTCAAACTAAAAACCTGAAAAATCTTTGGTACTTTGTTGGACTCGAGGTAGCGCGACGACCTGATGGCAATGTCCTATCTCAAAGGAAATATTGTCTTGATCTTCTTCAGGATATTGATTTTTCGGGATGCAAGTCTTCTGACACTTTGATGGACGTCATTCATAAACTCTGTATTCAAGGCTCTGATTCAAATCTGCTACTTTTAAACCCTGAGTATTATCGTCACATGGTTGGAAAGCTGATTTATCTTACTGTGACAAGACCTGATATCTCTTTTGCTATTGGAGTTGTCAGTCGATTTATGTATGCTTCACGGACCTCTCATATTCAGACTGTTGAACGCATTCTCAGATACTTGAAGGCGGCACCTGGACAAGGGCTGGTATATAAACTATCTTCCTCTTCTTCTCTAGCTCTGATTGTCTACTCTAATGTTGATTATGCTGGGTCTCTGGATGATCGACGCTCCACATGTTGTGTCTAAACTCACCTGGCTAGAAGGTCTCCTTCGTGATTTGGGAGTTAGCATTTCCTCACCCGCAACTCTATTGTGTGACAGACAAACTGCTATACATATTGCTAAGGATTTCGTATTCAATGAGCGAACTAAACATATTGAGATTGATTGTCACTTCATTCGGGATCAGATACTTGAAGGCGGCACCTGGACAAGGGCTCGTATATAAACTATCTTCCTCTTCTTCCCTAGCTCTGATTGTCTACTCTAATGTTGATTATGATGGGTCTCTGGATGATCGACGCTCCACATGTTGTGTCTAAACTCACCTGGCTAGAAGGTCTCCTTCGTGATTTGGGAGTTTGCATTTCCTCACCCGCAACTCTATTGTGTGACAGACAAACTGCTATACATATTGCTAAGGATTTCGTATTCAATGAGCGAACTAAACATATTGAGATTGATTGTCACTTCATTCGGGAGAAGGTTCAATTGAAGAAGTTGGAGTTACAACATGTTCCTGCTACCGAGCAAATGTCTGACATTCTCACCAAGACTCTATCACGATCGTTGTACTATCAGTTTTTGTCCAAGCTCGGTGTCTATGATTTGGATGTTCTAGCTTGCGGGGGAGTGTTGAAGGGAAATGTAAAAGCCCAATGTTAAGGCTCATTAGTTCAGCTTGTTCTCTTTGTTTAGCCTCACATTGTAGGATAGCTTCTCCTTTCCCCCTTCTATTGCGATGTAAAGTGTACAACACACGTATTCTATATACAAGGAATTTGAGAAATAAATATTTCCATTTATTTTCTCACTATTCTCTACAGCCTCTATTATCACAATTGTTTATCGCAGTGATGATGCCTTCACATACTCTCTATGGCACGCGAGAGTACTCCCATTTCCACGTACTCTAATGCTAGCTCCAGCTGCAATCCCAAATTCCTCTCTGTCGCATCATTATGACACCTCCACTATACTCTGCATCTCCCTGACCGACAACAACTTCTGTCCCCATCACCACTCCACTAACTCTACTGATTCCAGCTTTCTCTACCAACACCGACGCCCACCCCATCATTTCAGTCCCCAGTTCCACACTACCATCAACAATAGTTCAATCATCGTACACTGTAAGCACAAATCACTTGTTCCCCCTAACCCAACTCTAGCTCCCAACGACAAACAGCATCACCCACATCTCTAACCCTTCATCTCTAACCATCTCTAACCCTTCATCTCAGCCTCTTCCTCACAAACAGCATCACCCACATCTCTTTTTGCGATCGGCATGACATCGCCCTTTCTTTCAGCGCAAGCTTTACTTTACGTACTCATGAATGTGTTCGCGTCTCCTGCGACGACGGCTAAATTCAAGTTTTTTGTGGCCACGAACACCGTTGTGATTATGTTACAAACCTATTCATGCAGTGGTCGAAGTAGTGGTCGGAGGTGCAGATGATGGTGGTGGAGGATACAACGGAAATGATGGTGGTGGAGGATACAACGGAGCTTTGACAATAATCTTGCCTGGTCCTCAAGAGAGGGTCCGGGTATATTTATACCCGGACCAAGGCTGGCCGGCCGGCCCCAATGGGGGCTGAACAGGGTGAGTTCACCCCCCCCCCGACCCGCCATTTAGGTAGTGGGGGTTGAACCTGTTGGTTCAGCCCCGTTGTTGCCTTCAGACCCCTTGCGTCGACGTGTGTATTGACGCCCAAATAAGCGAGCGCCGTCCGGAGGCGTAACATTCTTTGTCCCATCAAGAACCAACTTGTCCTCAAGGTGGTAGTCAGGGTACAGCTCGCGAAGCTCCATCAGATCCACCCAAGTGTTGTCCGCCGCAGTCATATGTTGTCACTTAACCAATACTTCAGGACGGTACTCGGTCCCGCGATGCTTCCACCTGAGCAACGGGACCTCAGGTAACGGTCGTAGTTCGCCCGCAACTGTAGCCTCAGGCAAAAGAGGGCTTGTCTGGATGGAGGCGCCAATCTTCTTCTTCAACAGGGAAACATGAAATGTCGGGTGTATCCGCGACCCCTCGGGCGGTGCCAACGTGTAAGCAACCGGGCCAACCCGGCGAACAATCTAAAAGGGCCCATAGTAGCGGGGGGCCAACTTGTGATTCGTCCGCTGGGCGACAGACAATTACATGTAGGGACGGAGCTTGAGAAAGACCTCATCATCCACCTAAAACTCGCAGTCTGTGCGATGTTTGTCCGTTTGTGCCTTCATGCGATCCTGTGCTGCCCGCAGATTCTCCCGTAAAGTAGCAATAGTGCGACCACGATCTCGGAGGGCTCGGTCCACGGCGGGAAGCGTCGTGCTCCCCGGCTCATAGCTGCTCAAGGAGGGCGGTGGTCGGCCGTATACGACCTCGAACGGGGTCATTTTGCTGGCAGAGTGGTAGGAAGTGTTGTAATAGTATTCGGCCCAATGTAACCACCCTGCCCAAGTACGCGGCTCATCTAGGACAAAGCAATGCAAGTAAGTCTCCAGCCCCCGATTAAGAACCTCCGTCTGGTCATCCGTCTGCGGATGGTGAGCTGTGCTGAACCGTAGTGACGTGCCCTGTAAACGGAAGAGTTCTCTCCTAAATGTTCCCACAAAGGTCGGATCGCGATCCGAAATGATCGCCCGTGGGATTCCATGCAACCTGACAACCTCCTGGGCAAATGTAGTTGCAATTGATGGGCCAGTGTACGGATGGCTCGGAGCGATGAAGTGCCCGTACTTGGATAATTTATCGACGACCACCAAAATCACGGATTTGCCCTGAGACTTGGGCAACCCATCAATGAAATCCATGGAAACGGTATCTCAGACCTGATGAGGGATCTCCAACGGTGTAAGCAAGCCGGCTGGGGAAGTCGTCTCATACTTCTGGCGCTGACATATGTCACACCGTCGAACAAACAACTGAATATCACGCTGCATACCCTTCCAGAAGACGTTTGCTCGTGCGCGCTGAAGGGTGCGGGAGAGACCTGCATGGCCACCCGTCGGCGAGGAACGGAACTCATGCATCATAACTGTCCGCCATGCTGACTGAGAAGGAACGACCACGCGGTCCCGAAAGTACAACCGGTCATTCTGAAGATGATAACCCGGAACCATCTCCAGTGCCCGTCGGAGAGCGTCCACAATAGGTCGGAGCTCCGAGTCGCGCTCCACCTCGTCCTGTATCTCGTCCATGGAGTCCAGCAGGGGTGTAGAAATCTGAGCGAGTGTGCCCTTCGGTAAGCGGGATAAGGCATCGACAACTCGATTGTCACGGCCTTGGCGGTAGACAATCTTAGTCGTACCCCAGAAGTTTGGTGACCCACTTCTGTTGGAGAGGAGAGGAGATCCGTTGTTCCAAGAAGTGCTTCAAACTCTGATGGTCCGTCCGAATGTTGAAGTGTCTCCCCAACAGATAAGGTCGCCACAGAGCCACGGCGTGAATAACGGCCAACATCTCCTTCTCATAAGCAGACAACCCCAATGTCCGAGGAGCCAATGCCTTGCTGTAGAAGGCTATCGGCTGCCCTCCCTGCATCAACACAGCACCCAGACCCACTCCCGACGTGTTCGTCTCGACGACGAACTCCTTGGTGAAATCCGGAAGTGCCAAGACCGGTGTAGTCGTCACAGCCCGTTTGAGTGCCTGGAAAGCCGCCTCAGCCTCATCCTGCCACGAAAAAGCGTCTTTTTGTTGTAACTGGGTCAGCAACCTGGCAATCTTGTCGTAGTCCCGCACAAAACGCCGGTAGTGGCCCGTGAGACCCAAGAATCCCCGCAAGGCCCTTATAGTCTGGGGTCGCGGCCAAGAAACCATGCTCTCAATCTTTCGAGGGTCGGCTTTAACTCCTGCAGCCGAGACTAAATGATCCAAGTACTCCACTTCCTCCTGACCGAACGAACACTTCGACCGCTTGGCATAAAGCTGATGCTTGCGCAGCAGGGAGAAGACCTGTGCGACATGACGTAAGTGCTCTTCCCAACTAGCACTGTATATGAGGATGTCATCAAAAAAAATCAGCACAAAGTGGCGAAAGAGCGGACGGAAGATCTCGTTCATATTAGCCTGGAAGGTGGACGGCCCGCCGGTCAACCCGTTGGCCATCACCAAAAACTCATAGTGTCCATTGTGAGTCCTGAAGGACGTCTTGTGGATGTCTTCTTCACGCATGAGGATCTGGTAGTAACCCGACCGAAGGTCAAGCTTGGTGGACCGCGTCGCCCCGTGTAACTCGTCTAACAGTTCTTCAATCAATGGAATCGAAAACTTATCCTTCAGGGTGGCGCTGTTCAGTGCACGGTAGTGCACACAAAACCGTCACGACCCATCCTTCTTCTTGACCAGAATGATCGGAGCCGAGAACGAGCTCGTGCTGGGTCGGATGATTCTCGCATCGAGCATCTCCCGAACGCTACGCTCAATCTCAGCCTTTTGCATGTGCGGGTATCGATATGGTCGGATATTGGTAGGCTTCGCCCCTGCCTTGAGTACAATCTGATGATCTCGAAACCGTGACAGCGGAAGTGTGTGTGACTCCTGAAAAACGTCAGCGTATTCCTCCACAAGGGACTGCATCTGTATGGGCACCTCAGATGGCCCTGCCTCATCCGACCTCACCCCCAAAAGTACCGTCATTAAGCTTCCTGCCTCCCCGAGTCGCTGCGTGCTCCGAAGAGATACTTCCTTAACTGACGAAGATGTGAGTCCCTTCAAACAAAACTGTTTTCCCTGCTGCATGAATTCCATCGTAATCTGATCCCCATCAAAAGTGACATGTCGCAGCTGCTGCAGCCACTGAACTCCCAGTACCACGTCTGTGCCTCGAATGGTAAAGATAGACATCCGTGCAGCCCGCGTATCCCTGCATCCAAAGTGCCACCCCTTTTAACACACCTTCGCACTGCAACTTGCTGTCGTCCGCCACTACAACCTGGAAGGCAGCCCCCGTATCAATCACATGCCCAACCCGCTGGGCCACGTCAGGACGGATGAAATTGTGCGTACTCCCACTGTCCACCAGAATAGTCACTTTCTCTTGCTTGATCCTCCCCGCAAGTCGCATAGTGAGTGGAGGAGGGCTAAACTCTTCCATAGCATGTAGGGAAACCCCGAACTCCGTCAGATCGAAGTATTCGGCGGGGAGCTGCTCCTCTGGGCTCGGCTCATCCTCCACATCGTCATGTAACATAAAGACTTGTATCTTCTAACATTTATGGCCCGCCGTGAACTTCTCGTCACAGTTGAAACAGAGTCCCTTCTCCTTTCTTGCCTGTAACTCACCTCACGACAATCACGTCATCATAGGCCGTCCGGCTACCGGTGGGTCCCTCCTGGCAGTCGTCGGTGTAGTAGTGGGCCTCACTATAGTGTGGGACCGCTGCCTGTTGAACCGCTCTTCCTGAATGCGGGCCAGACTGATGGCATGATTCAAGTTGCGGGGCATGTACGCCTGAACCTCAGCTTTTAAGTGGTCCTTCAACCTAGAGACAAAACAACTGAGGTGTGTCCTCTCCTGCCAGTGCAACCTATTTGCCAACTTTTCGAACTCCGTCTTATATTTATCACGGTGCCCTTCGGACGTAACTTTTGCAAAAGGGCCTCAAAGTCCTCAAACTCCAGGAGCCCGAACCGAGCGGTGAACCCATCAACAAACTCCGCCCACGGCACATAATCCTGTCCCCGCAGGAACCACTGCGTCCACTGAAAAGCGTCGTCCTCCAAGTGGAAGGACGTCAGTTGTACCACTGTACCCCGGGTACCTCTTGATAGCTGAAAAACAACTCCGCCTTTTGTACCCATTCCAAGGCGTCCCCTCCAGTATATCGAGGGAAATTCATGCGTGTCAGCTTCGGCGGCATGTCCGGCCACCCCGCCTCCTGTCCACTCCACCCCGCTTCCTGTCCAAATCTCGGCGGTCACCTTGGTTCTTCGTGTTCAAAAGGCATACCCGGGAAGCCACGGCAAAACGACCCCGCCGCTGGAGCACCACCCCACTGCATGTATCCTCTTGTCGGATGAGGTAGCAGGCCCTCCCCTCCTCCATATGGGGGAGCCGGCCACCCACTCCCTCTAGCGCCCAAATCGCCGGAGCCACCCCCACCGGTGCCGAAACCCGCTGTGCTGAACCCACCGGGGCCGCCTCCGCCTGCGTCGTACCCGCCAGAGCCAAATCTGATCGATCTAATCCCGCCAGAGCCACCTCCAGACGCGTCGAACCCCCCGATGCCTCCCGTGCCTGATCCGACCCCGCCGAGGCCACCCAATCCGAACCCGCCGGTGCCTCCAGCGCCCGATCTGAACGCGCTGACGCCTCCCGTGCCCGATCCGACCCCACCAGGGCCACCCCTGCCTGCTCCGACCCGGTCGACGCCTCCCGTGCTCGATCTGGCCCCCTGCGTGGTGCCCGCTCCCCTTACTGAGCCCTCCTGGCCTCCGTTGACGCCGATCCGGTGCGGATCGACTCCTGCAGCGTGAGATCAGCCCGGATCCTCCTCCATCACAGCCTTACCCTTCAAGTTTTGTGTCAATAACGCTATGATCTCTTCCATTCGGGTGTCCATCCGTTCTTCGAGCCTTTGGGTGGAAGTTTTCACGTTTTTCTCAATTGCGGCCACCAAATCCGTCAACCCTACGAGATTTTCCTATAGGGTTTCCAAGCGGTCGATTTCCTCTTGCGTTCGAGTGGTTACCATGGTGGAGAAAAGAACCTCTGATACCAAATGTTATGAAGAAGGTGAGAGAGGGAGAGAGATAGATCTAGAGAACTAAGAGACTAAGAGGAGAAATTTGGGTTAGGAGGGAATACCTGATAATAATCTTGCCTGGTCCTCAAGAGGGAGTCCAGGTATATTTATACCCGGACCAAGGTTGGCCGGCCAAGGGGTGCGGTCGGCCCCAATGGGCGCTGAACTGGGTGGGTTCAGCACCCCCCCCCCCGATCTGCCATTTAGGTAGTGGGGGCTGAACCGGTTGGTTCAGCCCCATTGTTGCCTTCAGACTCCTTGCGTCGACGTGTGTATTGACGCCCAAATAAGCGGGCGTCGTCCAGAGGCATAACATAATCACATTCTTCTTCTTCATGTGTTCATCCCCTTCTCCTGTATGTGTCACTTATTTGTAATTTAATTGATTTTTTAGATAATTAGTTCATAGCATAAAACTAAGGTGTACCTCTAATATTGATAGTATCTTATGCACTCGTAAAGTATCATTAAAACTTAAAAGGCGAGTTTTACCAAACTGCAATTAGACCAGCGATGCTTTATGGTTCTGAGTGTTGGGCAGTGAATTGTGTACATGAGCAAAAAATGGGAGTTACCGAGATGAGAATTCTTAGGTGGATGTGTAGACACACGAGATTGAATAAAATTTGGAATGAATGTATCGGGAATAAGACAGGAATATCACCAATTGCAGAGAAAATGTGAGAAGCTTGACTAAGATGGTTTTGACACGTATATGAAGACCATTAGAGGCACCTGTTAGGCGTTGTGAGAGTCTAGTCAGTAGGCATGTTAAACAAGTAAGGGGTAGACCAATAAATACTTGGAATGAAACTATAAGGAAAGACATGTTGTACTTAGGCATTAGTGAGATTATGGCTAAAGATAGGGCACAATGGCGACAAAAGATCCTTATAGTCAACCCTTTTATAGTGGGGTAAAGGCTTGAGTGTTGTTATTGTTGTTGAACTTTAAACTAATTAACCAATTGATTAATTTTTTGAATTATTTATCTTTATATTATATATAAAGGAAAAACATCATTTTGTGAAGCATTCATTTTTTTTCAATTTTACTCATTCTTTATTATAACTTTTACAAAAAAAAAAATTGGATTTGGATTGTGTGTTTATAATTATATTTTAAAAATATATCTTTATCCCTTCATTTTTTATTAAATTTTGTATTTGACGAGACAACAAAATTTATGGGAATGACGAACAATTGTTGTATTATCACACCAATGCACGGGGTAACCTCATGTATGATGTTATGGGTCTACTCGAAGTGATGGTCGGAGTAAGGGTCGGGGGCAGAGATGATGGTGGTGGAGGATACAACGAAGCCCTAACCGCGCCTGCTTAAGTGGGGTTGCTCATTAGAGGAGTGAGCCACCAAGATCTCACGTTCAAAAACGGTAATTAGAACTTTTCATTCATTGATAATTTGATACAAGACTCTCTAAAGTTCAATATATAGAACTCTCAATGGCATAATTATAAATACATTAATAGATTCTAAAATATTAAAATATTCGACGACGGCCATAAGACACTAATAATACACTCAACTCGACTTAATAAATATAATAATAGATAACTGACCGCGGATCCGTAACAGATCCATAACATCTCATTCGCCCTTGAAATCGAGCTTAGCCTCAAGCTCAAACTTCACGCGGTGACTGGAGCAACTGACACCTTGCTCTCCCACCAGAACAATGTGTGATATCGAGTTGGGACACCAGTGGTATCGGTGAGTAGCGGCGAAGCCGTTGGAAAGATAAGAGGCAGAAGTAATGGCTTCAACAAGGTCAGTAGAGCGGTGGTGAGCAACAACAAGTAGGTCGGAGGAGCGACGGCCGGTTGAAGGAACGGATCTGAAGACGGTGAGGTGGCTGGAGGGATCGGTAGAGTAGGTACCGACAGAGCAAGAGCTGGCAGAGGAGGCGACAATGTGACCGGGGCAACTGGAGTCGTGGTTGTCGGAGAAATTGCTGACAGAATATGCGTCGACGTGGCTGAAGGAGCAATCGCCGCGAAGAGAGGTGGTGCGTCGTGGCCGGCGAAGATGGCGACTGCGAGAGGAGTGGCATTTCACCTTCGGGTTTTATCAAACTTGTGGAGGAGCGTTGTCTTGGCTTCCTGACGACGGGCTTCAACGTCCCGAAGATGTGCATCTATGAAGCTCATTATTTCTCGTAGTGTCCGTAGGATGGCGGCTTCATCCGCTGCAGTCAACTAGGTGTTCCCCATAATGAGATAATATGATGACTTAGTTAATTCAATTAAGAACTAATAAGTTTGAAAAATGAAATTATTAATAATTAATTAATCAAGAATTGATTAATCAATTAAGAAATGTAATTTCATTAATTGAGATTTGAGAAAATGATGGGTGTGGATATATTGCTTTGTGGTGCATAGGGCTCGATAAAAAGAAAAACAGGCAGAATAGTCAGAGCCGGACCCAATGCAAAAAGCCTGCAGACGCTGGTTTGGAAATTTGTTGAAGTTGCAGCACAATTTAAGGCTGTCGATAGAATTGCAGGCGCTGGGCTCGAGGAAACAATCACGATAGAAGGTTGTCTGCTCGATGGGAGAGGGCGGCTTTGTGATGAGCGATGGAAGAGTGGTGGACGGTCGTCTGCGGCTTGGACGAAGGAAGGAGTAGCGGTCGGTCATCGATCCAGGCGGAGAGGCTGCGTCGATTTTGGACGAGGATGTCGGCTGGTGTATGGGAGCAAAGCGATGATATGCGTTCTCTATGGAACTTGCGTGAAGGAGGCGACTGGCTGATCAATGATGACGCATGGCTCGATGATGATGGCATGGCTCGAGCGGCTTTGTACGCTTGCGGGGTGCGGTTTTGCGGTGCTGGGAGTTGTGCGGACAGACGATGGCGTCGACAATGGATAGGGGAGCTGAAGCGATCGGAAATAGCGGTTGAACACTGTAGGGTGGGGTGCAGCTCGCTTGCGGTTGAGCGGCGGAGGAAAATAGATGCGACATGTGCAACGAAAGAGGAAGGGAAGACGGCAACGAAGTGTCAAGCCGAGGAAGGAGTAGCTCTGATACCAAAGTTGTTATGGGCATACTCGGAGTGATGGCCGAAGTAGTGGTCGGAGGCGGAGATGATGGTGGTGGAGGATACAACAGAGCCCTAACCGCGGCTACCTAAGCGGGGTTGCTCGTTAGAGAAGAGAGACAGCAAGATCTCACATTCAAAGACCGGAATTAGAAATCTTCATTCATTGATAAATTGATAAAAGATTCTAAGGGTAAATGTATAGAACTCTCAATGGCATAACCGTAAATACATCAATAGATGCTAAAATATTAAAATATTAGATGACTACGGTTAGACTCATACGACACTAATAATACACTCAACTCAACTTAATACTTATAATAATAGATAATTGACGGGGGATTCTTAACAGATTCATAAAATAAGATTAGGATTTTAACAGATTCATAAAATACGACTGCTTTGATATTAAATAAGATTAGGATTTTATACACAAACTTGTTCGTTGGACGAGTGTATGTAAATAGGCACAACGAGCGGGCCTAGGGGCAATAACCTTGTGCATTAGTTTTATTTCTGATCAATGTTATTTTTATTCCTACGTGTTCCTTTTGTTTGTAAGCAGTTAAGCACAACGAGCGGGCCTAGGGGCAGTAACCTTGTGCATTAGCTTTATTTCTGATCAAAGTTATTTTTATTTCTACGTGCTCCTTTTGTTTATGTATTTTTTTGTTCAAGTTGGGTTGAATTATTGTCTTGTTATTTGTTATTTTTGGTCTAAGGCATTATATTTATACCATTGATTAGTTTAGTCCAAGACATAATTAAGGAAAATTGAAGTTTATTTTCCAAGGGTTTGTTCGGCGTGCCGAAATTAGTTTTTTGGAATTGGATTTGGTCAGAAAACCAATATCCGCAGGAATTGACTGTGTAGAAAGTCAATTCTGTTGTTCGGTTTCAGCATGGAATTCAGTGAGCAAAATTGAAATTGATACATAAAAGATGTTCCGTTGCGCATTGGCATTGACTTTCTGGAATTGAAAATTTTAAAATCCATAATTCTTAAAATTGAACATTTGTTCTACACATCTTTATTATCCATTACAACAAAACTACGCATGAAACGAATGATAGAATCACAACAATTATAAACAATCTCAAATAACAAAGAACTGCAATCTATGAATCTCAAAGAACCTGAGCCTAATAATAGAAAAGTTGTCTTGTCTAAATAATTATCTTATATTTTAAGCTAATTGGCTAGCGCAACAATATGAAACTACACCATTCAGCTACCCTGAAAATTTTTAATAGCGGGAGAGATCTACGCAATATAGTAATGCTCTGGAGATGGCATTCAAGGAACTCTAGTTAGAGGGAAGAAATCTTGTTTTCCTAGGAGGAGAGAGAGGGAGGGAGGGAGGGAGGGAGAGAACTCAATGATTAAGGCTTCATTTGGCGCGGCGGGTGGAGACTGGGGCGAGAGGAGCCGGGATGCTGCTCGAACCGGAGGGGGGAGGCCGCCGTTCGAAACGCCGCTATCCTCAAGGCGCGGCGGGTGGAGACGCAGCAAACGCCGCCGCCGGGCGTTTGCTTACCCGCCTTGCGACGGCGTTTGCCGCAAACGCGGCCTCCAAACGCCGCGCCAAATGAAGCCTAAATCGCCTATGCAATGTCCTGGGTTTGAATATTGTATACAATGCCCAAGGAAGAATGCAGAACCGGTGGATGTTCTGAGTTGGAGCGAAGGCAAGATCATGGTTGTGCTGACTACAAGGATGAGCAGCTTCTGTCGGGAGTGTCTTCCAGGAGAATATCTCCAATCGAGCATCTTCTCCCATGTCGATGGGCACCTGGGAGTGTAAAGGCGTCGAGCACGGGGTTTACTAAGAAGGGGGAGAGAGAGGAGGAAGAAGAAGTGGTGGAGGAAGATGATACCTGGAGAGGAGGCTTTCCATTGCGGGAGAAGTCGACGTCATTGTCGCGGGAGCAGTCTAGGCGGGATAGGGACGCGATATTATCTGAATCGTGAGACAAAATTGTGGTAAGCGAAGCAGAAGAGGTAAGCCAATACCATCTCAATTCTCTCGCGCCGAACAACGGAGTTGGCTTTCTGGAATTCAAAGCCAATTCATGTGATCCGAACGGATCACGAGGAGTTTTAGGGCACCCTCTTTCTCAACCTTCCCTTATTTTTGGCATCGAACCCCAAATAGTGTCGGACGATCCTTTTATGCAACCACCGCTCTCATTTCTCTCCTTTCTTTCTTCCCCTCATGAATCCCCAGTCTAGGAAGCCACTAGAAGGCTTCACTGCCCTTATCATCATAGTTCAACATAGAGGATTGAGGGGAAGCAACCATGCCATAGTTCCTCTTTTTTGCCTTCATAGAGGAAGGTTTTCTTTTCAATACTTACGTGGATGGAACTGAAGGCGAACACTGTGATCACAATGTGTTACCATGATATGTGAAATAATAATTTCTGGCATACGATGGAAAAGAGAATCATTTTAGCTTGTTGATATGCCGTGAATATAGACAAGCAGTAATGGCGTGGATTGGATTGGTTGCATACCATTTTGTTGAGTGGCCCAAATGCGGTTCATCCGCTGGGATCTAGAGGAGTCACAAATGTGGGAAATTTTAAGCAATTTTGCAATCTGCACTTCTCATGAGGATCAATCCTTCGGAGAGTTGATCTCCTTGATGCAAACATGCTTGATTGACACTTACTCCGACAAGTTCCAGACCTTAGCTCGAGCAATTACATCTTACTGGAACAATAAGTTGTCATTTCACCACTAGATTATAGGAGCGTCTTCGTTTTGATGTGGAGTTTGTGGATTCTTTGGATCTCATGCCAATTTTTAGCTTGGCCCGTATTTTTGACCGCGACATCGTGGCTATGAGATTTTTTTAATTTGAAATTAAAAGAAAAAAGTTAACTAAAGTTTCATGAACCGGTTTCCAAGAGTCTCCTGACTCCAAAAGGTTCGAACAAAATACGCAAGGTCATTGCAAATATCAATTGCTTCATAGACACCAGTACCTCCTGATAAGCTCGAGGACAGAGCCACAAAAGCAGATTGAGTTTTCTTTGAAGCTCTGTTTGTTTGGACTGAATCGAGGCCTTGGAATTGGAATTAAAAAAGATCAATTCCAATTTCATTGTTTCATGATAAAACAAGGAAGGAATTGATAATCTTACCGAATTACATGAGATTCGGTTTTACGGAAATCTCAATTCTTTCATGACGTCGGAATTGCCCAGGAATTGAAATTGATCTCGAGTGCAATTTCATCTAAACGAACGGAGCTTACAAGATTTCTTGTAACCAAATTCTTGAAGATCGATGGATAGCTCAGATGAGTTCGTGATGAAACGATGGACGCTGCCTCCTCCATCATGATATCTAACCTCTATCCTCGTGGAGATAGTGAATATCCCAAATCCCAAACCCTTTCCTCATCTGTTATTAATAGAGCCTAAGTTTGGTTCAGCCACAATCCATTGACAAATTTAGATTCAATAGGACTGCTATCAGACCAGTTGACTATAATCCGTCCTGCAAACTGCTGGCATTTGCATGCACAAGGGTCCAATAAATTAAAGCGAACACGGGGAAAAAATCTCAACGTAACCTTCCAAGCAGCGTTCGCCTCATGGACTTGGGAATGGTGTTGCGGCCTACAGAGCCAAATATCCCAAATACCAAAGGTCTCATTTTGTTGCCTGCGGATATAAATATTTATTTAAAAATAATGATTCAGCCTTCGCTCACTTATTTAACTGAAATCACCAGTATTGAAGTTTATCAAAGTTTGTAGAGTTTGAAGTAAATCTTAGAGCATGTTTGGGGCGGTGAAAGCCACCCCTCAGATCCATCGGAGCTCTCGGACCCAGTGGTCAAAATTCTTGGGTATTCCTCGGATTTCTCACACTTTGGCCAACTGCGGCGCAGCCAAATGACCGTAGCGTCCAATGAATCCGTGCTGTGGGGAAATCCATAGCCCCAAACAAAGCCATAGTATCAATGGAATTAATATACACGCATGTGATCAGACCTATATATCCCGTCAACCGAGCTGTTGCCACACTTGAACTGTGATCCGTGAATACCACCCAACTTTATCTTTGCTATCACACACCGGAGCAAAAATGTATAATAAGTATAATATTGCACGTTTTAATGGATTTTTTTAATTAAACCCTCAATGTATAATAAGTATTTTTTCGGGGGTCTACATTTGCAGGTCGATTCGGACGGGGGCAGATGCAGAAGCCTTTTGAGGACGCCACTATTGCTCTTAGAGTCGGGGAGATCAGCGGCATCGTGGATACTGACAGCGGCGTCCACATCATCATGAGAACTGGCTGAAGCTTATGGGGCTAACCCTCCCGTTTTGAAAACCTTCAATTTCCATGATTTAAGCCTCATTGCTATTAGTAGTAAAAACTGCTGCTTGCGTGACCTTAGAATTCATATTTCTGCGTGTAACAGGGAAAAGCTGCCTAGATTCACATGTTTTGATGATCGGGTTTTCAGCCCGGCTTGTTAGCTTGATGATTCCCACTTTTGGCTACTACATTAAACTGCAAGACGGTTGTGGTGTTTTGCGCATTGAGGGTAAACTTTATTTTTAATTTAGTGCATGCGAAAAGAAAATATGTTGCTGGACATTGCAGTCTCTTGCTAAATGAGAAATTTTTTTGATATGCAACACTACCATGCCCACCGGTGCTCCTCCCAGTGCCAGGAAAATCTTATCCTGAAATCTGGAAATAAAAAATACAGCATGGTGTGGTGATCGGATTTAAAGTCAGCATGTCCAGGCAAATTTTTCTAAAAAAAAAATTTATATATAAAAACTATTTTCATATATATAGTGCATGAATTCTTGGAAACCCAGAGGGCAAGATTTTTTTTATAAAAACTAATAAAAAATCTATAATTTTTTTTCTTATTTGGGGCAGGGCAGCATGTATATGATGCATGTTGCATATGAAAATTTCCCCTGCCAAACTGAGTTTAAATGAAGAGATTGCTCGTGCCAAAATGAAGACCAGGAAAAAAACACATGCTCGCAGGGCAAAAGGCCGCCTATCATCCAACTGGACTTGGAAACCCAGAGGGCCATATTGGATGTTTCAATTATACTTATTAAGCTCTAATTTCCACCAAAATCTCTCCAAAACATGATTTTGATCCTTTTTTTTTTACGAATGAAACCACCCCCGCCATTCTCTACCACTCCATTGCCAACACTTTTTTTTCACAACTCTCACCGCCAAAACAAATCAACTTGTTTGCACACATTTCAAAACAAACCACCTTCAACTTTCATCTCTTTTCTCCCCATCACTGAGAATGAGGTGGTGCAAAATATCAGGAGACTGCATTTCAAAGAGTGGAGATCATAAAATGTCTTGTGAGATCAGGCATGCGCTACCATTTTGATCTCACAAAATCATAAAAGGGATCAAGCACTTGGCGATCTCGTGCGACCAGAATTTATCCCATTCAATCATACATTAATTTGTGTGCTGGAAACTGGCCAAAATTTATCTTAGGTTTCTCCATCCAAAGGGAAAGCATCAAAAGAGTCTAGAAAGAGAAATAAATCAAATTGCTCTCAACGCCAAAAGAGACAGGATCAACAAAGAACCATCACAGCATATATTATTCAGAGTGAATTCGGACTGAGAAGAACAAGACACACATGACTCCCGCGTAATTGTAGAAATACCATAGATTTGATTTTCGACCACCACGAGCCCATGTTTTTGGTTGACAACTGATGCATAGCTTTCAATTCAGAAATTATCTCGTGAGACCGATTCTCTCCAGAAACATTAACCAAATCTTCTAAACTAATCCTGAGTTGCCAACCAACAACAGCAAAGCAAGGGCTATTAAGCTCAAGGTAGCTGTGGCAAGGTCAAGAATCCACAACACATTCAGAAGTATGATATCAGCAATGGGAAACCGAGATTTCAGTGTGTATAGGAAGACGGCGAACGAACCCTCATCCCACGAACACAAACATGTTCTAAAATACAAAAAAAAATAAAAAGAAAATCACACTGGATGGGCTTGAGAAGATGATGGCAATGTACATGTATAATCACACCTCACCCACACCCACACCCGATAAAGTTCGGCCCCAACACTGGAAAAACTCACAGAACCACAAACACTAGTAGGAAAATTATATTATGAAATTCAAACTCACCTCCTTGTAAAGGGCTTCATATCACATGCATCTTTAGCTGAACATTTCATTTTTTTGAAGGCCTGCTCATCTTAACCATCTCCTCTCTGTCATGTGGGAAGAGAAAAAAAATCAGTTTTGCAATATCACGGCTAAATAAATTAAGTATTTACAGTGGCGAGACAAAATACGGTAATCTAACTATTTAAAATTATTGCCTTTTAATCACACACACACACACACACACACAAAGGGGAGCTTTGGCGGACCGGTTAAGGTATCGCCGTGGGACCTTGAGGTCACAGGCTCGAGTCCTGGAAGCAGCCTCTTGCAAAAATGCAGGGTAAGATTTGCCTACATTTCACCCTTGTGGTGGCAGTGGGACCCTTCCCCAGACCCTCGTTATGCGGGGATGCTTTGTGCACCAAGGTTCCTTTTTAATATATATATATATATATATATATATATATATATATATATATATATATATATATATATATATACGAGCATCTGCGCACGGGCTACGCCCGTGCTCGATGCTCTCGGGCGGCCGGGCATCAGGCGGGCTTCGCCCGCCTGCACACGGGCTTCGCCCTTGCTCGATGCTCCGGACTGCCTTTCGCCGCATAGAAGCTGACCCTGCTTCCACGCATTTCACCGGCTCGGCACCTGCGCACGGGCCTCACCGGTAGTCGATGCTTCGGGTGGTCTTCAGCACATAGAAGAGTGATTCACGCGCTTCCACACAATCCATCCTCTCAGCGACTCATCCGCCACTCGCACCCCCCCTGGAGCAAAATTAAATAACCGTAGTGCTCCGGGGACCCGAAGCATCAAGTAACAGTGATTTTGCTATAAGCCCTGCTGTAAGAGAAATTTGATCTACCAGTGAGTGAGATAACACATATTTAGACAGAATGGAGCTGTAAACAATATCCAGCTGCTTTTAACTCATATATGGGACTTTCCTAAAATTAAATAGGGGCTCAAATATCTGTTTGCAATAAAACTGTCAAGCACCTGCATAACAACAAAATCATATAAATCAATGTATTGACATCACCTTCGAGCGAACTAATACATAGGAGAAGTACAGCAACATTGCAACTAATCGAAAAGTTTTTTTGAATTTAACTGTGCCCTAAGTCAATTTTTTTTAAAATTTAACTGTTCCCTGCCGCCTGCAGCCGCCGCCCTCTCTGCAATAAAACTGTCACAAACAGCTGCATAACAACAAAATCATATATATCAATGTATTGACATCACCTTCGAGCGAACTAATACATAGGAGAGTATAGCAACATTGCAACTAAGCCAAAAGTTTTTTGTGAATTTAACTGTGCCCTAAGTCAAAAGTTTTGTTTTTTATTTAACTGTTCCCTGCCGCCTGCATCCGCCGCCCTCTACGGCATCCGCCGCCTGCATCCGCCGCCCTCTCCTTCATCCCACCACCGTCGACAAAGCACCAGCGGCCTACCCGACCCCCACCGGTCCTCTTCCGCCTGCCCGATTCCGCCGCCCTCTTCCAACGCCGTCCGCAAAGCACCGCCGGCCTGCCCGGCCCCCACCGGCGTGTTCGCCGGAGTCACGGCCTGCAATCCCCTGCTTCCTAGCCCGCAAATGTTTGGCAAATCCCAACCGGTGCAGATCCCCTGCTTCGTAGCTCGCATATGTTTGCCAGATTTCCAATGTTTTAGAGAGAGAAAGATGGAGAGAGAGGGGAGGTACTGCTTGCTGCAGTTGACAGCTTGGCGGGGGAAGGATCGGCCATGGGAGAAGCTCTCCATGAGGAGGCGTGAGACGCAAAAGATGGCCGGAGTTGTGGAGTAGATGCCCGAGAAGTTGGTGGAGATATCTATATATAAAGCAGAGCAGGAAGATCATATTAAGCGGCTCGTCGTGGCGCACTCACTTGAAGCGGCGGAGAAGTGAACTCGCGTTGTCGCCTGCAAACGAAGCAGGAGGAAGCGGTGGATATAAATATTTTTGTTTTCCACGACATCAGCGAGCAGGCGAGGAGAGGGGCGGAATACGATGCGTCAAATCGACTTTGTTAAGAGCGGCGGCCGGGGGTTTTTTCGGATGAAGGCGACGACTGAAGAAAGGGGGCGGGGGCAAATTGGGCACTTCCAATGTTACGGACGGGAGTCGAACCGAGTCGAACCCTTCCCTTAATCTAGTAGTATAGATACATACATAGTGTTATTTACCAAGACCTCCCCTCAAAGTTTGCAAAATTACAGCTTTCACCCCTTAACTTTCGAAATTACAAAACCTCCCCTCAATGTTACATTTCGTAGCATTCAAGTGCAAAAGTATACCCCCTTGGAGTAAAACTTTCGGAGGGTCTTTTTGTGCATAGATGTTATGAAATGTAAACATAGAAAGGGGATATGTAATTTAGAAAGTTAAGAAGGGTGCAAGCTGTAATTACGCAAACTTCAAGGGGAGGTCGCGGTAAATAATCCTATATATATATATATAGACACACACACAACAACACTCAAGCCTTTATCCCACTATAGTGGGGTCGGTTATATGGATCCTTGTTTGCATAATTACAGCTTTCACCCCTCTAACTTTCGAAATTACAAAACCTCCCCTCAATGTTACATTTCGTAGCATTCAAGTGCAAAAGTATACCCCCTTGGAGTAAATCTTCCGGAGGGACTTTTTGTGCATAGATGTTATGAAATGTAAACATAGAAAGGGGATATGTAATTTAGAAAGTTAAGAAGGGTGCAAGCTGTAATTACCTCCCTATGTTTAACATGCACTAGTGACTAGACTCTCACAATGCCTAAACAAGTGCCTTTCTAGTGACTCCTTCATCATGTCTCCCAAACCATCTTAGTCGAGCTTCTTGCATCTTCTCTGCAATTGCACCTTGTCTTATCCCTGATACATTCATTCCTAATTTTATTCAGTTTTGTGTCCACGCATACATCTAAACATTTTCATCTCTGCAACTCCCTTTTTTTTGCTCATGTACACAATTCACTGCCCTGCACTCAGAACCATAGAGCATTGGTGGTCTAATTGCAGTACGATAAAACTTGTCCTTAAGTTTTAATGGTACCTTACAATCACATAAGATCTCTATCGCGCCTCTCCACTTCAACCAACCTGCTTGGATTCTGTCACATCTTTATTAATACCTCTATCGTTTTGAACTATCAATCCAAGATATATATATATATAAGTAATAATTATCAAAACTTCTTGTGGAAGATAGCGTAATTACAGCTTGCACCTCTCTTATTATGGAAATTACAAAAACCTCCCCTCAATGTTACAAAACATAACATTTACCTCCCTTGAAATTTACATTTCATAACATCCATGCACAAAATACCCCCCCCCCCCCCTCGAAATGTTAATACTCCAAGGGGGGTATTTTTGTGCATGGATGTTATGAAATGTGCATTTCAGGGGAGGTAAATGTTATGTTTTGTAACATTGAGGGGAGGTTATTGTAATTTTCAAAATAAGAGGGGTGCAGTCTGTAATTTTTCAAAGTTAGAGGGGAGGTCCCGGTAAATGAACCGGGACCTCGCCTCAAAGTTTGCATAATTGCAGCATGCACCCCTCTAACTTTCGAAATTACAAAAACCTCCCATCAATGTTTAATATTCATAACATCCATGCACAAAAGTAGCCCATTGGAATAAATTTTTAGGGAGGTATTTTGTGTATAGATGTTATGAAATGTAAACATTAAGGGGAGCTGGGGAGGTAATTGTAATTTTGAAAATTAGAGGGGTGCAAACTATAATTATACAAACTTTGAGGGGAGGTCCATGTTAATAACCCTATATATAAATACACACACACACACATATATATATATATATATACATATATATATATATATATAGTTTGGATTGCATCTAGGCCGTTCAAGAGAGCCCAAAAGTCCAAACATTTAATCTCAATCGCCCAATGTTTTCAGATTAAACAATGAAAAAACTGTAGATCTCCTTACCCTACTGCCATGTAAGGCTCGGGGAGAGAAAAAACAGAGAGGGAGAGAAAAAAGAGAGGGAGAGGGTGTGAGGGCGGCGGGAAGAGGGAGAGAGAAAGAGAGGGAGGGAGGGAGAGAAAGAGAGGAGAGGGGGGAGAGGGCGGCTGCGGAAGTGGATGAAGGGAGAGATAGAGAGAGATTGAGAAAGACAGGGAGAGAGAGAGAGAGTGTGTGTGAAAGATAGAGAAAGAAAGAGTCAGGGCAGCGACATTTAAGAAGGATGGGGGGATAAATATAATATATTATATATAGATATAAATTATATATTATGGGAGGAGAAATATTATATATTATATCTAGATATATATTATATATTATTATATATAGATATATATTAAAGGAAGAACGAGGGTGGCAGCATTTAAGAAGGTTCGGGGAAGAATGGGGTGAGATAGAGAGAGAGAGAGAGAGAGAGAGTTAGGGGATGTGTGTGTGTGTGTGTGTGTGTGTGTGTGTGTGTGTGTGTGTGTGTGTGTGTGTGTGTGTGTGTGTGTGTCAGCAATGATATTTATGATTACAAGAATGTATGGAGCTGAGCCCAAAATGAGTTAAGTCGTCCTTTACATTGACCTCACCACAACCAGAAACCAAGTCTGCACAAAATTCATAAGGACCAACAAGTTCTTACCTAAAAGAAGACAAATGTTGCAATAGAAATTATGATAAGATATATGAAAAGAATATGTTTCTTGCATCAACCTTTGAGCACCATTGAATTTTTCTACTTCAAGTACCTGTTGATGACTGACTAAGAAGCACTTAGTAATAGGACCCTCGGAGAAGGAACAATATTATATTGCAGAATGACTGATTGTGGTGATCAAAAATAGTTTTTTGAACAACGTGATCAAAAATAGTTGGAAGGCCGAAGTGACAAAAGACTGAAATAACACAACCTTCAATATGCTCTCCCTCTCATATTTTCTATGATACATAAGTCTTAGAGTTTGTTAAGTGAATCTTTAGTAAAAGTATCGGTTTTTGTGAACTATCTAACCTTCTTATTTTTTTAAGTAAAGATGAGTTCTTTTAAATTTGAGTAAAGTTCCCTAAGTGAGCATGGTGATAGTTCACTTCTGCATTCCTTATGATGGTGGTCATCATAAATAGTGCATCTTCTCACCAACTCTACATCACATTGAGATCAAGCTTTTGATCTAGTAGCATAGTAGAAGAAAAGGAAGAGCATGGGATACAAAGGTGTTGGGAGAGGAAGATAATGAAGTTTCAGCAAAAAGAGCAAAGAGCAGAGGTGTTGTCTTCGATCGGAATTATAGTAGAGAAAGTGAAGAAAGATATAAGAATATTTGTCATTTGTTTTACATAATTGATGGTTTATTGACCTTCATGAAAGAATAATGTGTCAAAGATCAAAATGGAGGATTTTTATAAAAGAGGACATGAACCACAACCTATACATCTAGATGTTTCTCCTAATAAGAAACTAAATGTACAAATTATTTTGCATCAATGACTACGGCATTTGCACACTTTCATACTTTTAAAGGACAAATATGATGAGAGAAAAATAGACACAAATTATGTGCTTTGTCTGTCACTATAATTTGACTTGTAGTTCACAAAAACCGATACAAGCTACGGATTCCATCTGCCTTGATAAGTTTTCGAGCAACATCTAGTCCACCAGTATATTTTGCATGACCAGAATATCCTTGCACCATCAACTTTTGGCTAATCTACCAGAAGAAAAAATTCAGTTGCATATCCATTTAAATTCATATTCAAATTTTTAGTAATCCTATAAAAGGATTCTATAAAAGGAGTCCTTAGCTGGAGAATATCTTTTATCCAGAGTATTAATCTTGTAAGGCTCTCTATGGAGGATTCTTAGGGGTATCCTACCCTCAAACGTTGGGATAGCGAGCATGTAATGGTATTACTTATTCATTGTGGTAATCCAATGTATTTTATTCTTTGATAGCACTTATGATGGCGCGCCACAACCATCACACGTGTATTCTCATAGGATGCGGTGATCCGCGGCCCAGATGGGCGATCAGAGTTCCTGGTTGTGTCCGGATGGCCGATTTGAGCCACTTACATATTTTACTTTTTATGATTTGAGTTGTATTTGATGCCCGTTTGGCCAAAATAGCGTGAGCCGTCCAATTCTGGTGTTTATGTGGATTGTGTGTATATAGGCAGCGGTTATTATCTAGGGTTTATTTATAGTGCAGCGGTTCAAGGGCGCCGGTCATTGTGGGTTCCACATATTTGAAACCACCGGTCACTTTCTCCAAGAGTGATTCCTAGAGCTTCCTTCGCTGGTGCGACTCTGGCTTCCCTCCCCTCCCACCTCCGCCTCCACCTTACCGCTCCACCACCAGCCACAGTAAGTTCCCCTCCTCCCCTTTAAACCCCCACATTTGTAGGCTTCCCCTCCCTCCCGTCGGATCCACGCCAAAACCCTTTCCTCATCATGTCGGCCACTCACAGTCCTAGCAGCAAACTTGCCTCTTCTCTCTCCCGTCATCCCCACCCTCACTCGAAAACGCCCACAGCAGCCCTTCCCCCCTATAGTTCTCACCAAATCACATCCCCGTTCCTTCCCATTACAGCAAGAATCCTGAACTTCCAACAAGCGTCAACCCCCATCCCTTCTCCCTACAACCGACTCCTTATTTTCCAGCAAGCCACATTTCCCACCCCTTCTGGTACAAAAAAATCAGTCACCCTTGACATTATTCTAGTCCTCCCATCAGCCCGGGATTCATCCCCCACCCCCTCCTCTCCACAACAACCTTGGTTGCCCTACATTGAACCGTCTGTTGTCGCATGCACGTGTAAGTTGTGGTTTGTAGTTTTATTCTCATATGTTGTTTATTTTGGAACTCAACTGTGATGGATTTCTATTTTATTTGCTACTAGTTCATTCGTTGTGCAACTTGTGGGATTTATTATGTGCATGCTTAATAATAATTGTACCTCGATCAATTTAAAGTTGATATTTGTTTTCCTTTAATTACTTATTTGAGACTGCACGTGCCTCTGTTATTTTGTTATAATAATTAATTACTAACTGCAATTGCTAGCGCATACCTTCTCCTGCATTACCTATTGCACATGGGGTTTTATTAGAGGGTCCGCCCCGAGTCGAGCCTTACCACTGCATCACCTTAGCTATCAATTTGTTTGTTGTTTTTACTCGATTACAAAATACTATTCAAATGAGCAAGGAGAAGAAAACAAAAATTTTTAAAAACATTAAAACCATAAACCAAATTTTACAGCATACATCGTTGCAGGAAATTCCACATCTTGTAATAATCAAACAGTTGTGACGTGGGGTAGGCTGTAACATGGCTGTCCCACCGCCAATGCAATCCTAGGTGAATGATGCAAGACGGACTCAACGACCTCAACCAAAATGATGCACAAGCAATTTTAATTTAGTCCGGAAATAAAAACTTAGCAATGATGATTTTATAAGCATAGCAAATTACCACAATGACACAATGTGAATTTCAATTTTGAGTACTCAAGCAAAATCACACTCAATTTCAATAAGAATGCTTTCGACTACAACTTCACAAATGATAACTTACAAGAAATAGGAAAAATAAATAATAGCACAACAAGTCACAATACCCAAACAACTAAGCAATTACGGCATGTTCATCCAATATCCAATACAAAAAATATGTAATGCAACACAATGATACTCATAGTCACAGAGATTCAGCGGCGGCGGCGGTACTGAGTTGCTGGAATATGGAAACAGATGGATGTTGCAGTTTGTCCTTAGGGGAAGGTGTTGTTATAATTGGGAAAGTAGAGGGCAGTGAGATTGGGAACTTTGGAGGAGACTCTGCTGTAGTATGGGTGTTGTGTGACTAGATTGTTGGATCAAGGAGGAATGTTGTTGGAATAGGATATGGGGAAGGGCCAACAATTTATGGAGTTCCTGCAAGAGAGGGGAGTGGCTCTTAAGGCCAAGTAAGTTGATTTCACCGTCGATCAAGAGTAGGAGGCGGGTGGTTGTGGGCTGGGTGGCTGGAGGAAAAAGATACGAGGTTGGTTGTAGCGAGGGAGACATGCAAGAGGAAGGGGGTTCAGATTGGCGGTGCAGGACGAGAGATGTTGAGGTTTATCGGAGGCTCCACGACTGAGAGATGTGCATGGAGGAAGAAAAACAGTGTATGGTCGAGAATGGGGGTGTTTGTTGAAGGTGGAATCACAAGGGAAGGGAGGCGTGGGATCGGCGACGTGCAACTGGGATGGAGGAGGGTCATGAGGGGGGGGGGCGGGGGAATCAGCGGTTAACAGGGTTGACGAGAAATTAATGATCAGTATCATGGAACTCGTGGGATGGGGAATGGTGAACCCGTCGGATCAAAGTGCTTTTAATCTGGACCGTGAAATTGACGAAATGGAAAGGATCCTGATATGGAAACAGTGCGGGGATGTTCTCAAAAATAGTAAAGGAAAAAAAGAAAACGGAAAAAAAAACGGGACGTCACACCCCGGGGTCTCGCGGCATTGCACCACGAATGATTACCGGCCTGGAATCTCTCACAAACAAACAATGAATGGAAATGAAAGCATCCACCCCTATTTAAAATGAGGGGGGAGAGGGGTTGGGCACCCGGCATGAACAACTATGATTGGTTGTTATGCTGTTCTAAAACACTAAAAATAGCACAAATAAAAAATACATATAAATAGTAAAACCACGATCTGAGCGCACTCGCGGTCTCGGATCGCCGATCCGATCAACGCCTCTTGCACGAATGCGAGCACAACCGAATGGTGGCCCGTAGTTCAACGTTGATATCCATCAAGTAGAGTTCAAAATTTTCATAGTTCTCTATTCATAAGATGTGGATTTAAATACTAAA
Source organism: Platanthera guangdongensis (assembly GCA_039583875.1). Taxonomy (NCBI): domain Eukaryota; kingdom Viridiplantae; phylum Streptophyta; class Magnoliopsida; order Asparagales; family Orchidaceae; genus Platanthera; species Platanthera guangdongensis. The sequence continues at coordinate 23,475,323 of CM077152.1, forward strand.
AAATCAACAAGCTCGAAAATATATAACTTCTGGATCTGCAAATATAGAAAGAAGGAATGCAAGAAAATCAAGACAGATTTACCAGTAGAATCATGAGGGGAATGAATCCCATTTCCCTTCAAATTCTGCTGTATTTGTGAAGTCGACCTCTGCATTCGTGGGGATGAACCCTGCTTCACTTCACCACTTGGTAAGGAATGTCTCTTCTTTACGTGATTATCCTTTTCATGCACATCTAAGCTTGATTTCTGAGAAAAACTGGTGCTGACCTTAGCCCTAGCAGACTCAGTGGGCTTCATATAGCTTGGAATCAAATTGCTACAACTGTCTTGATGCTCATGATCAGTTTTAACCAAAGAAAATGAGTTCCTCCTCTTTGAAGTTTTTGTAGATTTCAAATGTTCTCCACTGGTTTGTTCACCAGAACTGTTCTTGGAATTTGCTGGTGAAATATCAATAACTAATTGGGGCCTCTTCTTCATTATAGGGGTATTATTCTCTGCCTTTGTAATCTTTGTATTCATGGAGATCAGATTTGATGATGTCCCATCAGGCTCAGGAACAGTTATATGACTTATGGGAGATCCATCTTGCGATGATTTGTAAACCAGTTGACCTTTGGTGGAGCCTACCATCTGCATATTTAATTCAGAATTTGGTCCATTTGTACCGGAGGCTCAAAATTGACTGTTCTCGCTGCATTTTCTCTGCTCTTCGTGATTATTTGCTGCTGAACTGCATCTGAAACACATGAAAGTTCATTTGTTTCTTTTGATGCTCTAATTTCAGAAGTAATTTCAGAAAGCTCAGCCTCTAATCTGTCAGGTTCTAAAGTTGTAATCTTTTTAACTTCCTCCATCATGGAACCCACGTGAGTTGATTTGGGATCATTCTTGGTATCCCTGAAGGCAATACCAAGAGATCTATTTGAGCTAGAAGAGGCAGTCAGCTCTTCAAATTTGGCTTGAACAGCAGCGAAACCTGAATTTCTCGACTTCCTAGATTCAAACACAATTTGTCCGACTTCCATCTCTGGAGTCACACGAGCTTCCTTTTCGGTACTATCTTTGTGCATCTCTGCAGAACAATCTGGTTTATTCGAGTCACTATTAAACACAAAATCAGAAGCTGGCACTGATATCAGTGGAATTTGACTGTGCATAGAATCAGAATTTTCTTTTAGCCATGTCGCATCATCATGAGAGTCTGGATGATGGTTAACTAGAGAATTAGAATTTTGGTCCTCCAAAGATGAAGAGATCACAAGTTCTATCATTTGAAAGCTGTTTGTTGTTAAATCTCCCTCGATTTCAGCTCTCATAGTTGGGCTAGGAGTAACCTTTGTAACTTGAAACTTCTTGTTGACATAATAAGCATTAAGATCAGTGTTAATATTCTCTTCAAGATCATCCTGTTTCGTAATAATCTTTTGTTGATCTGATGATACTAAAGCCATCCACCTCTCCAGCCATATCCACCCCGCATCTGGCCTTGAAGGGTTGCAACTGATATGGATGGCCTTTGTCTGAAGTGTAGATTTTAAAAGCTGATAAAAACATTAAAAGCCAAGTCAGAAATTCAGCGAATGACAGAACTGCTATTCTTTGAGCATATTTTGGTATTAATAACAATACCTGGCTAGCAAATAAATTGGAAGACAACTTTCTGATGGCAGGTGGTATGTTGTCTGCTTTCGTTCCAAAGGTCTTCATCTAAGGAGAGGAGAATAAGATGAAAGAAATCTCAAAAAATAAACAAATACCAAGACATCCATCATTGTGTCATTAGAACATATCACAAACAGAACAAAAGGGATCACTGATGGAGCAACATAATCATTTATTCTGCATCTTCATTATAAAATGGATCTCTCAGTACTCTTCTTTCATTATTCTTGTTACCTTTAGGTGGATAGTTGAGTATTGAGACACGGCGCAACTTGACCGGTTCCTTCCTCCTGTATATTTATACGTAGGGCACATCTAACACACCCCCTGAAATTCATGAGGGATCATACACCGAGAATTTGGAGAGAACACATGTTGAGTGCGAATCTGCGGCTTAGTGAGCAAATCGGCAGCTGGCGCTCGGTGGGAACATAATGAGGAACAAAAGTACATTGAATGTGCCGATCACGAAGAAACAAGGCATCAACACCAATGTGCTTGGAGCGCAAGTGCTTGGTTGGATTCAGAGTAATTTGGATGGCTCCGGTGTTGTCACAATAGAGAGCGGTAGGACCAGAAGGAGCAACGCCAAGATCAACAAGCAACCAACGAAGCCAGACAATATACTCGGTTATAGTGGTCATGGCACGGAGCTCTGCTTTTGTGCTAGAACGAGAAACACCGGTTTGCTTCTTGGATTCCTAGGCAATGAGTGAAGAACCCAAGAAGAGACAATAACTGATGACAGAACGACGATCAACGGTATTACTGGCCCATGTAGCATCAAAATATGTCTGTAACTGGAGAGAACTGCTACAAGGGCAGAATAGTCCGCGAGTCAAAGTAGCACGAAGAAATCAGAGAACACGCAACAGGTGAGCATAGTGAACTGTTATGGGAGCACTCACAAACTGACTCTGCACATGAACAACAAAGGCAATGTCAGGTCTAGTAATGGTGAGGCAAACCAAGCTCCCAACCAGATGACGGTACCATGTCAGATCTGAAAGAAGAGAGCCCTCATCCAGACGCAATTGAAGGTGAAGTTCCATAGGAGTAGCAGCAGTGCGAGTGTCGGACAGAGCAGCACAGGTCAATAAGTCTGAGGTGAAACGTTGTTGAGATAACTGGTAGCCAGTAGTAGCAGAGAACTCAATGCCCAAGAAGTAACGCATTGTGCCAAGGTCAGTCATCTGGAACTGCGGAAGGTGATGTTTGACAAACACAATATGGGAGACATCGTCACCAGTAATAATCATCTCTCTGAAACACTATCGACATCAAGGGAGAAAATGGAGCAGACATCCATGTCTTAAAATTCATAAGAGTGTTACTTTCAGGAATCTCATCCACACATGGACGAGGTGGCTCATCTGGAGGCACAAATGATGTAGGGGTAGGCTAGTGGTGATGGAAGCTAGGACTCTACGTGCACGTGTGAGAAAATATGCGAATGCAATGCTACATGCAATGAAACAGTAGGATGATAGCAACGACAATTAATTTAAGCAATG
>CM077152.1:23479003-23559615 GCA_039583875.1 Platanthera guangdongensis
CCAGGAGTTACTTTTATTAGTATGGAATAACTTGATAGACAAACAAGAAGTTAACACAAAAACAGTGCATGTTGTAATGATAAAGGCATCACCTTAATGAGATCTATTGTTTGACTAGCTGTTTCTCGCTGGGAATCTGCACTCTAACAACCAAGAAATCATTTTTTCCATAAAGATTTACAATAATCACAAATTATACCTCATTTTATGAAAAAAACAATTGGCGCCAAACTGACCAAATTGCTTGGTTGTAGATAAACAAGATTACTGGCTCATTTTACCTGTAGATGGTCCCCAATTTTTGCAGCCGTCTGCCCAACACTTGAGATTCTAGAATCCAACCTAGCAAAGCTGTCAAACAGGCCATCCACGCCTTTTTCAAGCTTTGGAACGAAAACAAAACAAAAAAAAAACTTAATATACTCATCATACCCTTGAGATGGTCGCGTCATCTTTCCTCTCTTCGGACTCCGCATCTTTGGTCGCGACCTCTCTTGTCGCTGGTGTGCCTCACCGTGTCGTGTGGTTTCCGAGGATAATTCAAAATAAAAAAATGAAAAGAGCAGGTGTTTGTATATCCACATCAAAAACTAGATCAGACGCAAGAGAGAAAGGAAACAGGAAAAAAAATACAATCCAACAATCAAAGCAGTATAAACAAAAGAGACAGAAAATCGTATTCCTACGTTCGTATTTTTTACTTCTATGAAACAAGAATGAGCAAGAAATCCTCACCTTTACTGCTAGTAAATTATCTGGAAGCCTAAGGGAACAGCATTGAGATGGCTCGTTGATTCCTGCAAGTTTCCATTTCTAGGATTTCTCTGCTGACTCGTCAATAATTTTGGGTTTTACATCAGATATGCCGCGGTTATCACCACTCTACAGCAATGTTGAAAGATTCTAGTTAAACTCGAACAATATAAAATGACTTTATATTTATGATAAGAATATATTCAACAAAAAGATGAATCATTGGAAGACTAAACTATTGAAAAGGTATTGAACATACAAAAAACCAAGCAACCAAGGAATGAACTATATTACCAATCCAACATTATGTGCTTTACCCTTCATTGAACTCTGAATTATCAAAATGAGATGACAAAGAAAAAGAAAATCATACTTTGCAAAGGGATCATCCATTTGATGTTTTCAATGCCTCTAATCATAATAGCCTTTGGATCCACAGCACTCGCGCGAACGTTTCAAAAAAAAAGTGATAATTAGCTAAAGAAAATTATGACCGGCGTGACTGTAGGAACTCTTGCTTGCACGGCGCAAAACATGTTCGGGGCATCTTCGATTATTTCATAAGAAGTAACACTCTTTGTGCCAAAGATGAATGATTGGAAAGTGAAACATTCTTTGACAACAAGTCATTAAGAAGAACCCAATCAATCTTTCAATACAACTTTGGATTATAACTATGCATTTCTAATGATAACAAAAAACTTGAACTATACTTGGATGATTGCGGAGTTTGAGCAGCGGCGGTGTGAAGCTGTGATAATTGTGACGGTTTACTTGCATTGGGAACTTTCATGAAATATTTTTTTGGCTCATTTTCCACTTTTCGGACTTTGGCATCTTCAACAGCTAAAGTTAGATCTCAATTACATGATTGTCCTGTATTTTTTGGCCTAAAATATCATTTTGAGACAATAATGTTTGTGACTACACCTATCAAAACACTACCTCTGTTTTGCATAATTGAGTTTGCAACTGTCACCGCTCCCCCAAACAGTTCAATAAACGCCCAAAATTAAAAAAAAATAAAATTTTCTTTATTGCAATATCTGCCCTACTCAGTTCCATTAAGGATATTAAATGATATCCGCATTTCACACACCCCAAAGATAAACACTGAAGAGTCACAATCTGACAATCAAATACAATGGAGAGAAGCCGTAGTGATAACAACAACCACGCTCCATCGGTGACAAGCAAATATGCGAAGTAATATACGTAATAATACCTTACAATCCCCCAACAAACAACTAACCTCGATTCCTGCTGCTTTCAGCATTTCTCACAGGATTGAAATAAGGATGGTCCTGCACAAGAGGAATCAATTGCATCAGGCAATTTTCTCACAGGATTGAAAAAAATAGAAGATAGATTCTACCATGGCTTCTTTGGCGGTTAGCCTCTCCTGGTGATCATAGCGGAGTAATTTGTCCAAGAAGTTGACCGCCTGCCAAACGTTACGAGAATAAGTCCATATTATTCATTTTAACCATTTGCAGGTGAGCAGAGCGTGATCACGCGCAGACTGTTTGGTCAAGCAAAATTCGGCGGGTGCCTTTTGAGCGCCCAACGAATGGTGTTTTATCGCAATAGAAAATGATTGTAAGCCATTATCTGCGACAAATGCGGGACCAACAGGTCTAAGTAACTGATGAAAAAAAATGATCACCTCAGGAACAGCAACGCTCTTGTTATCATCATTGATAAACCTCGCCCATGGCTTTCTGCTATGTCTGTTTACAGAGAGAAAGTACTTAAAAATTTGATACCAAATTTGAGTTGTGAAGGAAAAATAGGGAAACATCAAAAACCTTCCGACGAGTGCCCCGAGCTGTGGGTCAAGTTCCAGACGGTATTTGTTAAGATAAGAGTTCAGTTCTTCAGTTTCGAGCACCTGAAATGGGAGATGTCATTGTTACAGTGGCAGATAACACTAACCAATAATAAGAACTATTAAAGCCAAGAATGCGCATATCTAGTCTGTAAAAAAGTGGTGAGTTCTTGAAAATTATGGATACTTCCAGAGACATGTCAAAAATTCAAGACAAGAGCTTCTATAAATAGCTATACTGACCCTTCACTTTCATTCCACTCAACAATATATGAATCTCCTTCTTTACTAGTACCACAGGAGAACAGCCTAAACATGCACACACACAAACTCATATTTTTTTTTGATAAGAGTAATACTAGAATTAACAAAACATATTATGAAAATTATAAGTAACATATTTTAAAATTTGATGAGTTCCCATAAGAAAACCTGGTTCCATCGGCACTATAAGCCATGGTAGTACATGCACCATTGACCAGGCGCGGTGTAATCCACTCTTGAGCCCCCATTATCATACAACCAAGCCTTTATTTTCCCATCAAGTGATGTGGAGAAGATAAACTGAATGTTTGAGATAGAAGGTTAAGTATGATTTCAGAAATTTCAATAATGTCTGCATCTAGCAACCAAGCAATAACTAAAAGATGGGCAGGAAATTACATGAATATTTTCTTTTGAATGTGGGCATATGGAGTAAACAGGTGCCTCATGACCTTCATAGGTATATTGTACCACACCAGTAATAGCATCCCAAACCTGAAGATACATGACTATTGAGAATAGGAACATCCAACATTTTATGACTAATCACGTTGTTAGAAAAAATCATAGAAACCTTGATAGTTTTGTCATCTCCGCAAGTCACAACGCACAACTGCTTGTTAGGTTGTGAGAGAGAAATATCATTTACCCCACCACTATGAGCATCAATCTGATAATCAAGCACATCACAATAAAAAGAAAAAGAAAAAAAACAAAGCCAAACATGAATGAAGATTAAGAACAACAATAACCCAGGTGGGGAAATAAAAGTGATAAAAAGTACCTCCATGTGTTGTAATAAATCATCACGGTCCCACACACAATCTCAGTTTCCAATAACTAGAAATCTTATCTCAAGTCAACTTTGGCTTACTATACTCTTAAAATGTACCCCTATAAATACTACTCTATACCTCATGGTCAACATTTTATTTCCCTCCAAGTAAACAAAAGTATTTATTTACGATCTGGTGGCGACACTATGTCATAACAGGCTTATGTTGGTTTTCCAACTTCCTATCGGATTGAGGTTTAGCAAGGGAAACCTCTAATGCATTCCCTGTGCAAAAGAAAATGTTTGCACAGCTCCTCAAGCCTAAATACAATGATGAACCTTAAATATGTTATTGCGAGATATTCTGCACCGAGAGGTAAATGTGAAGCTTGATATTTCATAGCTCAAAGGCAAGCAAAACCCATTTGAGTGGTTCATTTGATGTGAAAAATTCTCTTCAATAAACAAGTAATGTGGATGGAACAAGAACACGTTCCCAAAATATATCTCAAAACATCATGGAAATAAATATAAGTTCACCAAAATCTATCTCAAAACATCGAGTTGATATGATTTTTTTCCATATTAGTAGATCAACACTAAAGCTTTTAATTTGGGTAGTGCATCATCCGTTGAAATTCTGCATCTTCTTGAGCGCTATTTTCATCACCAACCTAAAAAAATATATACATTATGGATATGTTAAACATGTTAATAATTGAGTAATAAACAATACTACTTACTTGACCAGTGCTAGAAGGCATCGAAGGATTCACCCGACTTCTAGAAGTGGTTGTTGTTGGTGTCAATGGGCAGCTAACAAGCTCCAAATGAGCTCGCAACTCTTGTTGTAGGCATGCCATCTTTTCTTCCATTTGTGCCTCCACTTGTGCCTTCATTTCGGCAATTTGAATATCAAACTGTGATTGCATTTCTTCTCGAAGTTGAGTACGGATTGACTCAACTGCTTCTTGACTAGGTTGTAAATTAATATCTTTTTTTCTCATTAAGCCCCATGTACGCAAACGTCCATGTCCATCCTCTCCCATTACTCGAGAGAAGCAAGAATCTCTATATTCTACGGTGCGCTCCTCCTCAGGAACATTTTCAAGAAGAGTGTTCATATCTTCCTATGATATGAAGATATAAAAATAAGAAATGTTGTCAATATTATATGTATTATTTTGAAATTAGCTATGGGTGAAAGAAATCAAAACATACAATGGCCTCCTGAGCTTCAAAATCAATTCTACCCTTCTTATCTGTCCGTGTTCTTATAAAAACATTAATTCTATCTACCTGATTGTTACCTTGTTTCTCCATCTAAAACAACAACAAAAAATAAATTGTCATTGCATATATGTATTATATAAAGATGTTGGATGTTTTACCTCTGATCGAACAGAGCGAAATGAGGACCTCCCCATTTTATGGTATCCTCCAAGATGTTCACGGTTGATTGAGTTTTGCTTTGATACAACTTTAACAGCTTCTTGCCCCCAATATTGAACAAGAGTTCTCCATTGCCCGGCAATAACTCGATTTGGGACAATGGCAAGACGCTCCTCATCGGTTGTATATATATCATAATTATCACGCTTAACATGATATTTCCATTCCCTCCACCGCAATCCAACTGAATGCAAGCATCTACCTTGATAATTTAGAGGGACATCTGTATTCTCCTACAATTATTCAATGAAATAAAATTGAGTTTATTTTAAGAGTGGTGTTCATTAATGTAACAAAAGAATAAAGTACAATACCTGCACCTCTCTCCATATCGCATCAAGCATGTCATTGGGTATATCCGTCCATCGTGGATATGTGAGTGGTAGTTTAAACCCATTTCTAGCTAGAACCCCAAGTTGGCTAACAAATGGTTGCTCGCACTTACCGGTAGGGTACCCATATCTATCAAAATCAACATGAAATCGCTCACCTGTCCCCCACGTTGGGATGCCTTGAGCAGGGCCTCGACCTCTCTTTTTATTAATACTTTCACGATTGTTTGAAAGATCTGCATTAAAAATGTCAATAACTTATATATGTTGTTATAGTGCACAAGCAAAAAATTGTGATTCCAAATACCTGCATTGTCTAGTGAATGTGACGTGTCAATGGGTTGGGAGATTGGTGTAGCATGTGCAATAGCTTTGGAAACTGAATGTAGAGTGGTGATGGGTTGAGATATTGGTGAAGGATTAATATTAGGTTGGGAGATTGAATGTGCGGCGACGGATTGAGAGAGTTGCAACTTTTCAGTCATAGTTTGTCCTCGTGTTTTTTTCTTCCCCATGCCTGCAAGAAGATCATATAACAAACTATATTGGTGAATCAAATGTAATTTAAAATGACCAAATATAGTAATTTGTCAAGCAAAAAAATTATGATTCCAAATACCTGCATTGTCTAGTGAATGTGATGTGTCAATGGGTTTGGAGTTTGGTGTAGCATGTGCAGTAGCTTGGGAAACTGAATGTAGAGTGGTGATGGGTTGAGATATTGGTGAAGGATTAATATTAGGTTGGGAGATTGAATGCGCGGCGACGGATTGAGAGAGTTGCAACTTTTCAGTCATAGTTTGTCCTCGTGTTTTTTTCTTCCCCATGCCTGCAAGAAGATCATATAACAAACTATATTGGTGAATCAAATGTAATTTAAAATGACCAAATATAGTAATTTGTCAAGCAAAAAAATTATGATTCCAAATACCTGCATTGTCTAGTGAATGTGATGTGTCAATGGGTTTGGAGTTTGGTGTAGCATGTGCAGTAGCTTGGGAAACTGAATGTAGAGTGGTGATGGGTTGAGATATGGGTGAAGGATTAATATTAGGTTGGGAGATTGAATGCGCGGCGACGGATTGAGAGAGTTGCAACTTTTCAGTCATAGTTTGTCCTCGTGTTTTTTTCTTCCCCATGCCTGCAAGAAGATCATATAACAAACTATATTGATGAATCAAATGTAATTTAAAATGACCAAATATAGTAATTTGTCAAGCAAAAAATTATGATTTCAAATACCTGCATTGTCTAGTGAATGTGATGTGTCAATGGGTTTGGAGTTTGGTGTAGCATGTGCAGTAGCTTGGGAAACTGAATGTAGAGTGGTGATGGGTTGAGATATTGGTGAAGGATTAATATTAGGTTGGGAGATTGAATGCGCGGCGACGGATTGAGAGAGTTGCAACTTTTCAGTCATAGTTTGTCCTCGTGTTTTTTTCTTCCCCATGCCTGCAAGAAGATCATATAACAAACTATATTAATTCAAAACACATCACAACTACATTATAAATCAAAATATATTAATTTAAAAAGACAAAATATTGCAATTTGGCAAGCACAAAATTATGATAACATACAATATTACTCTTCATTAGTTATTTCATCGTCGACATCTAAAGGAATATCATCAACAACATCACCATCAACTCCTTCCCTAACCCAATTAGTATCATCATCACGTACACATATTGTTTCATCCAAATGTTGTTGATTGAGTGGTTCAACTTGAGGTTCAACATCAAATGATTCCCGAGCTGTCAACTTCATAACGACTTCCCAATCTGGATCTAGAGGATCTTTGACGTAACAAACCTGCTCTGCTTGAGTGGCTAATATAAAAGGCTCATCTACCATTTTATTTTGTCTATACAACAAATGATTGAAGTTCACAAGAGTGAAACTAAATTCATCCAGTTTTTTTCCAACTTGAGGGTCAACCCAATCACACTTAAACAGGATGAATTTAAAATCATTACCATAGTGAATCTCAAAAATGTCCCTTAACCTTCCATAGTAGGTGACACCCCCTACACGTGGATTCTTATCTTTGGAGCTAGCATAACTAGTTGTACTTGCTTTGAGCAGCACACCACTATTTTGGGTAGTTCTTTTTTGATCTTTGTACTTTGTGCGATAACGAAATCCATTAATAAAATATCCATCATATCTCCATGCCCAATTATCTGGACCTTCACTGAGACGCTTAACTTCTTCGGATAGATTGTTATCAATACATCTAACCTGTAGAGATAATCAAACCATTGATGAAATTAATGAAATGATTCATTAAAAAGTTGATCTTCATTACTATATTGAGGAACTTACATAATGTTTAAACCATAGATGAAAGGATTCATTATGAGCTTTATCAATTTGATGTTCGGACATACGAGGGATTGTATTTTTGAGTTCTTCGATGTGTTTCCTATATAAAAACACATTTCGATATTGTAAAAAAGAAACACCAAATTAAATTGATGGGAGAAAATATGACAACTCACGTTAGAAAAGGTGTGATTGCATCTATGTTGAAAAGAACATGACGATGCATTTGTATCCAAGAAATCTCATCAAGTTCTATCTTTTTCCCCTTTTTAAACGGGCGACCAATGTCATGTCCTCCATCATAATTTCTATTTTGTCGATTATATTTTGTTTCAATGCCAACAAGATATCGTTCGCAAAAGTTCATGCATTCCTCCATTAGATATCCTTTCGCAATAGAACCTTCCGGATGAGCACGATTACGAACATATCTCTTCAAGGTAAGTAGATACCTAATTTCAATATATATAATAAGTTAATACCAACAATATTATATAAATAAATATATAAACTCAAATATATGAAATGTTCATTACCTTTCAATAGGATACATCCATCGAAATTGCACCGGACCACCAACATAGGCCTCTTCAGCTAAATGTATTGTTAGATGCTCCATAATATCAAAAAAAGAAGGTGGAAATATCTTTTCAAGATGACACAGTGTTAGAACTATGCGTTCTTGCATAATCTTCAAGTCCACATGCTTAATAGTCTTTGAGCACAATTGTCTATAGAAATTAGATAACTCGATAACAACTTTCACAACATCTGGTGGCAATACTTTCCTTATAGCTATTGGAAGGAATTGTTGCATAAGAATGTGCATATCATGACTTTTAAGACCCCAAATATTTCTCTCTTTCAAATGTACACATCGAGAAATATTAGATGCATAACCATCCGGCACTTTGATATTTTTTAACACTTGTAGAAAAACATCTTGATGAACTTTGTTCATTGAAAAACGGGCTGGAGATAAGAAGGCCTTACCGGATGCAAGTTGTTGTGGGTGCAATTTTGTTCGAATACCCATTTCTTTTAAATCTCGTCTTGCTTTTAAGCCATCTTTTGTTTTTCCTATAATACCCAATATTGTATAAAGCAAATTTTCACCCATATTCTTCTCTTGGTGCATTACATCAATGAAATGACGTGTTTGAAAATACTCCCAATATGGCAATTCAAAGAATATGCTTTTTTTCTTCCAACCATGTTTCTGACCAACATTCTTAACCCTACAATTATCTTCCCTCTTCCTCTTTTTAAGATCATCTTTCTTGTATTCAGTAAGTACATCATTCAGTTGTGTTGTGATAGTACTTCCCTTTAACATTAGAGGTTTAGCTTCAAATTCACGACATCCATTAAAAGCTGCCTTATCTCTTCGAAACCTGTGCCCACTGGGTAACCATCGACGATGCCCCAAATAGCAAAATTTTCTACAATTTTTTAGCCACTGTGATTTAGTTTGCAAATTACAATTTGCACAAGCATACTGGCCTTTTGTACTCCATCCTGATAAATTTGCATATGCTGGGTAGTCATTAATTGTCCAAAATAATGCGGCACGTAGAGTGAACATCTGATTTTTTGATGCATCATATGTAGCCACGCCATCATTCCATAATTCTTTTAACTCTTCAATCAATGGTTGAAGGTAAACATCAATTTTATTGCCAGGCCCCTTCGGTCCATCAATTAGTACAGTAAGAAAGAGAAAAGATTGTGTCATGCACATCCATGGCGGCAAATTATAAGGAATTAAAACAACTGGCCACGTGCTATGAGCAATGGACATGGTTCTATATGGATTAAACCCATCAGAGGCCAAACCAAGTCTAATATTGCGACACTCTGCAGCAAATTGAGGATAATCTTTATCAAACTTTTTCCAAGTTAGAGAGTCAGCTGGGTGCCTCATATTATCATCTTTAGTACGTTCCTCTGCATGCCATCGCATATAACTTGCAGTTTTTGATGACATGAATAACCTTTTCAATCTCGGTGTCAAAGGAAAATATCTTACTTGTTTTGCTGGAATTTTTGAAATTGTATTTTGCATGTTATTTCCATTGTCATTTAGTTGTTTGTATCGTGACTCGCCGCAAATCTCACAATTTTCAAATGAAATATCATTTCCTTTAAAAATCATGCAATTATTGGGGCATGCATCCCAAGTCTCGTAAGAAAATCCCAAATCTTTTGTAATCTTTTGAGATTCATAATAAGACTTGGGTATTTTTATGTCCGGAAAAGCATCAATAAGGCACTCCAATAGCCATGTGAACGAGATATCTGTCCATCCATGCATGACTTTACCTTGCAGTAATCTAACTATGAAAGACAAGGATGTATACTTGACACAATTAGGGTACAATGGACACTCTGCATCTTCAACAAGTTTTATAAATTTGGCATCTTCTTCGCTAGGACCATCTACTCTTGGACTGGTTAATGATGGTGGATTCTCATACAAACTAGCACCAATAGGTGGAATTCCAATTGCTTCATGTATCATCTCCATCATATCATCTCTAAAATCAGAACGTTGTTCATTCCCACTGTAAGATGTAGAAGAATATGATTCCCCGTGAAGGGTCCATATCTTATACTTGGATAAAAATCCATTTATAATTATATGTTCACGAGCAATGACCCTCTCCACCAAATAAGTATTACAACATTTTTTGCAAGGACAATAAATTCGAGTCTCAAAACTATATGTTTTATTTTGATATGCATATTCTAGAAACTTGTCAACACCATGGATGTATTCAGATGAAGCTCTATTTTGCAAATCAATCCAACTTTTATCCATATTTAATGACAGAGAAATCTACATAAATTAAAAAAATAAGGGTTATACAAATAGAGTTCGGACAATGAAAATATATTAGTTTGAGTTTAAATAATCTTTGACAAATAAAAACAAACACACACATACACACATACAAAATCAAAAACACAAACACATACACAATAAAACACACACGCACACGCGCAATACTATGAGAAAGATCTATAATTCAATAGTGATTTACAGAAAGAACTTCATTTACAAATTTGCAAAAGCAAATATAAGTGTGTGCTTAGAATAATTTTTCAAATTTAATATTCAAAACACCGGTGCACTTGCATTTAACTACATCATGCTTGATGCTATTAAGATAATTATGTTGTCAAAATTAAAATTATAGAATTCTAACTAAGAAATTACTGATCCACAATACAACGCACAAGAAGTAGATATTTTTTGCTAGTTCATCTGCTAACACAGGAGCGTAAAAATACTCTTCTAAAAACAAACATTTCATGAGTGGCCGAAGGATAAAGAGACCCTAAGACCTGAATTTAGTCTCTCCCTCTGAAAAAAACACATGTATTTATAGACTAAGACCTCTAACTGATGGAAAGTCCCTGGAAGATGTGCATTACGTCTTTGCGCTATAAATGAGCTTACAACATGTTTATATGTATCTGATAGAGTGATAGCGGTGCACTTAAAGCATGTAACATCCTTATACCATTCCTACTAATAAAGCATAAAATGTCAGAGAACTATTGCTAACAAATAAATGTAACGCCCAACACCTTACTAACCTAAACTTTAACAAATAAAAATAGAATATATTGAAAATATTATTTGAAGAATATTAGTAGAAATACTTAAAACGTCACTAACATAAGTTTTTTTTCAAGAAAACATCAAAGCACTCTAATATAATTACATAGCAGTGAATAAAATGTTAAGAGAAGTTCTGATGCAGTGGTAGGTTGATTCGAGGTGGACAACCAAATGCAACCTTAAATATGACGGGTTATGTTAAGAGAAGTTCTGATGCAATGAGAAAACAACAGTAAATGATTATTATAAAAAATTAACAGCGGCAAGAGCATTCACAAATTTCAATTAGAGAGGGTAAACGCTAATCCGCAATATCCATATTTAATGACAGAGAACTACCTTAATTCTTGCATTTCAATGAAGAATCCAAGGTTGCTAGGTTGCTGAAGTGGGAGATAAGCCGTGGCAAGGTCCGAGGGGTACCTTGAGGTAAAACGAAAAAAAAAACAATCGTTGGAGAGGGGGATAAAGAGACAATCAGTATATACATAATATTATACCTTTTTTTGTAATCATCAATGAGCTCCGGAGGATATGAGCCGTTCGTGTCGGAGGGCGGAGTTGCCTGGACGATGCCCTAGAGAAGGACTTTTGGATGGGCCGAGTTGCCTGCGACTCATAGCCAAGGAAACAGAGAGAAGGCGGAGTATTGCGGAGAGGGAGACATGTGCTGTTGTGAAGCTTCTTCGCGAGGGGCTGTGGAGATGGCGGGGTATCGGGGAGACGACGGAAGGCAGAAATGAAAGGAAGAAATGATTTAGGGTTGCAAAGTTTTCTATATAACGCATTTCCTTTTATTTTAAACCTTTGATTATTGGATGGAGGGTCATGATTTATGTGATGAATTTTAAATTCATGGTTTTTATATATATAATTTTTATAAACTATATAATAGTACTTGTTTAGCCACGATTTCGTCAAAGCCGTGGCTAATAGTTTAGTTTTTTGCCACGAAATTGTTATCCGTGGCTAATACATAGTTATTAGCCACGAAATATGAACCGTGGCTAATACTTAACTATTAGCCACGAATTTTGACCCTGGCAAAAAAAAGTGTAGCTAATACTCATTTTTCTAGTAGTGCTTCCTGCATCGCCACAACTTAACCAAACAGACCCATAGTCATGTTAGCAGTATTTTTTGAGAATCTATCATGGAACCAATTAACATTATGCATCATGATAATGCATTTTTTTAATAAAAATTGAAAAGTGATGTGTAACGATTTTTCACATTAATTAATTGATAATATGTTTAGTTTAAGTTACATTAAATAATTGATACGGGCGGAGCTCCGTGCTTGTCATGATCAAAGTACTATCGCAGTTGGCCTTAATGACAAAGCCTCGTGTCAATCATTCGTATATTATAATACAATAAAATATTTGATATTTTGTAAGGTAAGCATTTATTGAGAAATATTTGTATCATTTGATATGATCTATTGAGTTTGAGAAGAAAGCCTCAAAGGAGAATTACATTGTGATGATATTTAATTTAAAATTTTAAATTGTATATATCACTTTTTAAGAAATATAGTAGCAAAAAATATAGAAATATATATATATGGTAATCGAACTATTATAAATGAATCAATTTGAGAAGGTTTCCTGACGGCGTGCTTGTAAAAATATACTCCAATTATATAAAAAAAACATTAGTATTATGTATATATTCATTGCCATTAGTAATTAGTAATTTAAAAGAACCGTGGCATTAAGGATGCTCCAAAGCTGTGCAATTACTTCAAGTTTCCGGACACGTTGAGATAATTCTAAAAATATGTTTTTTTTAAGTCAGCCTCAAGTCTAGAGGTGTGCAAAAAGTCTGAGCCCGGGAAACCCGCCTGGATCCGGCCCGGAAAAGCCCAGTTATGCCTGACCCAGAACTAGGCCGGACTGGGTGCCTTATAGGGCACTCATTTTGACTCGGTGCACGGCCCGGGCTGGGCCCACATAAGCTCGGATGCTGGGCCTAGCTTGGGCACGACACCCAGGCTGGCAGAAAATCCTGCCTCCCGCCAGCTGGTGCCTGGCGGGACTTCCTGATGGGCGGGATTTCCTATTGGGGGATTTCCAAATATGCGGGATTAATCCCGCTAATTTAGATATGATTAATTCCGTCTAAATAGTGCCTATTAAAATCAATTAATTTGGCGGGATTTTAATCCAGTTTATTGGAAAATCGAGCCGGCCCGGCCTTACTAGACCGCCTCTTTGAGAGCCCGAGCCCGGCTCAAGCCGGGCACGGCCCGAGTTCAGTTAACAAAATGCTCAAGCTTGTTCGTCACAGGCCTAGTCTGGCCCGTTCGGACTTTTTGAACAGACTGGCCTCAATCAAGATATAAATTAATAAAATATCATAATGAATTATTTATTTATTATAAATAAAAATATGCTGAAGCATTGCCGTTTGCCACCAACGTACGCACAACTTTGATGGACTAATTTAGTAATTAATCATAATGATGAGGTTTAAGCTTGCATAGGCTCGCATTTGATGAAGGATTAATTAAGCACCACAATTCCTCCTCTATAAATAAATGCCCATTGTATTGTAGAAAGATGAACAGAGTAAGCTTGCAAGGCCTAATCAAGGCTAGAGAAAAATGGCCAAAGCACTATTCCTAGTGTTTGTGTTAGCGAGTTTAGACCTTTCATTTTGCATGCGCTACACTCCTCTTCTGGGACAGTGCGGCCCGAGTGGTTATCTTCACGGCAGGACTGAGAATTGTAACAGGGAGAACCACTATAACTGTTGCAAGGGTGGTCAGGAGTACCCACAATATCATTGCTCGCCGGAAATTACCGGTGAAACACACGCAACCATGACTATAAATAGTTTTGCTAAAGGTGGAGATGGCGGCGGCCCTTCAGAGTGCGATGGCAATTATCACAACGATGAGGAGAAGGTGGTGGCGCTATCGACTGGCTGGTACAATCATGGAAGCAGGTGCTTGAAACATATTAGGATCAACGCCAATGGAAGATCTGTGTTGGCCAAAGTTGTGGATGAGTGCGACTCAGTAAATGGTTGCGACTATAGTCACAAATTTCAACCTCCGTGCCCTAACAACATCGTCGACGCGTCTCCCGCAGTATGGAAAGCATTACAGATCCCCAAGGATAATATCGGAGACTACCAAATAACATGGTCGATGGCTTGAATACATAACTCTCGGTCCTTATAAGTTATATGCGTGTATATTTTGTATATATGTACTTTATATATGTACATGTGCTATAAATTAATCCAGTTCGAGGATCCCTAGTGATTTGATGTTGTGTTTTCCGCATCTCATTCCCCATACTATGTTATGTATGTCTATTGTCTGTATTTGTATGTATTTATCCATTTAAGGAGTTATATCTATCTTCATTTTTGTCTACTTTAAATATCCTTTAATCCAGCATAATTAACCCCTCAAATTGTCCTAAGAAGAGGCATTATTGTAAGCTTCTTAAACTTCACTGTAACTCCAGACATTCTTAATGAATGCATGCCAAACTTCTTAAACTCCACAGAGAATTTCTTATAGAAAATTTTAACCATTCTAATTATAGAGTAATGATGTTTAAGCACCATCAATAATTTTTGCAATTTCTATTTAGAGTACTATTACATGACAATAATTCTATAGCCAAAATTTACTTGTGTTAAACACTAAATTGAAGTTAATTTGTGATGTAGGGGTAGGCTACAGCTGCACAAAACTTACGATGCTAGGTGACAGTGAAAGGGTGATACTCTAATCCGAACATAAATGCAATGCAATCGTCGATAACTCGACAAATAAATTTGAACAATGAGAATTCTAACTTCATGCACATATTTGAAATTGAAAACAGTTAAATAATTTTGGCAACTTATAAAGGATTCCTCCGCTCGGAGTGCCAAACCAAAGCGCTCGGCGAATGTCTTCGCAGCAAATTATTAGCGTACTAAAGACAATTTCTAATACCAAGATTCACAACACATATTAATTCATCAATGAAAATGTCAAATCAAATAAGTCATTACCAAAAGAAACTCACAAAGTAGTGGGCTGAACTGAGACACAGAAGAATTTGATCCGGATGTGTAGATCGACAATCGGAGGTGGAACCGGAGACATGAAAATGATGGTGGTGGCTGTCCTTGGCGATAAATGGTGAGAACGGACGAGAAATGGGTAGATCAGACCAATTACAAGTAGATCTGGGCCAAAGAAGGGTGGATTCGCTATTTAGGGTCGAATCCGGGTGGACGGGTGATGAATGAAAGGTGAAAATAACGAATCGGGTCTGAAATTCCTAGATCAAAATTGATCCAAGAAATTAGGGTTAAAGGGGGGTGGATCCACAAGAGGGAAGAAGCGGAGGGACGGCGTGAACAATGACCGGCGTGAACAGTATCAGCGCGAGCAGTAACCCGTGAACAATAATTCGTGAACAGTGATCAGTGAACAGTGATCATCGAACAGTAATCAGTGAACAGTGTTAGGGCTTCCTGGACAGCGGTAGAGGGTTGGGATTTGGGGGCTGTAGGGGCAGCGAATGAGGGTTTCAAAGGGGGAGAAGAAGGCTATGGATGGGTAGTACGTGGGGGGGGGGGGGGTTGGGAGTTTGAGCGCATAGAAGTCGTCACTAAGGGTTCCACGACGTCGGCACCATGGAGTGATCGCTGGAATCTGGGAATAGAAGTCTCCAAATTCAGAAATAGCCTCATTTCAACCCCTACACATTTATCTATAAGAAAAGAACAACTAGGACATCCCCATCAACGACTATGATTGACTGGTGGGGTCGGCCACAAAATACATGAAAATAAGACCCAAAAATAAACTAATATATGTTTTTTACTCGCGGCGACGTGTCGGATGCAACCGCGGAGTCGGATCGATGATCCGATCAAGCCTTCTTGTGCGAATAAATAAACATGGGTCCCGCCTTGCGGCGAACCCCTCCAGGTGCATGATTTGATGGATCCCCATCAACTCCCCCCCCCCCCCCCGCCCCCCCCTGACTGAAAATCCTTCATCTCCGATGAATGAAGATGATCGTACTGAGGCCAAAGTACAGGGGCGAGTCGATCATGCTCTGCCGGTAAAATCCATGCGTCGTCTGCTTCGGGGAGGCCCTGCCAATGTACCAAGTAGCAGCATCACGGTCCGTTTGTGGTGGGAACAAACTGATGAGATCTGATCTCTGTGATGCACTCATCTCTCATCTCTCGAAAGGTGGATCCCGGTGCGATCGGTGGTGCTGGTGGTGAAACCAGAGAAGACGAGTCCCCAGGTGGATGAGTGGTAGTACGGGGTGGGTTGTGGTGGCCAACAAACGTAGGTGGGGTCAGAGAGTGGTAAGGAAATGAAAGCGAGGGCGATGACGGCAGGGAATCTTCACTGCTCGGGTCCACATACTCGTGAGGCTCATAGTACGGCGTCAGATCCTCGACATTAAACACCGGGTGAATTCCCATACTAGCTAGGATATCGAACTGGTAGGAATTTGTCCAAATACGACTAATAACAGTGTACAGAATCATGCGCCTGACACTTAACTTTTTGGCAGGCCCTGAGGGGAGCCTCTCTGGGCGGACTCGCACTATTACTTTCTCTCCTTCATTAAATGATTGTTCTCATCTTCGCTTATCCGCATGAGTTTTATAATTTTCATTGTTCATTATTATTCGTCGGCGAAGCTACTCATGCAACTCCTGCAAATGTTGTGCAAATGACTCAGTAGACTCACTATGACGCGAATCTAAAGGACTCAGGACGAGGTCGATGAGATTCCTAGGGTCGTATCCTGATATTACATGAAATGGATTCAACCCGGTGGACCTATTGACTGAGATATTGTAGGAAAACTCTACAATCAGAAGATGTAAGTCTCATCTACCCATATGCTCTCCAACTAGACACTGCAAAAGATTTCATAAGCTCTTGTTCACTACTTCAGTATGCCCGTCCGCTTGGGGATGATATGCTGAGGAGAACCTAAGAAGGGTGTCAGTCTTATGCCACAGGGTCTTCCAGAAGTAACTCCTAAACCTCACATCGCGGTCTGACACGATTGACTTGGGTAGGCAATGCAAAGGAAAAACATCCCTCATGAAGATGGATGCAACGTGGGTCGCATCTGCCGTCTTACGACAAGCGATAAAGTGAGTCATCTTCGGAAAACGATCGACAACTACGAAGATGGAGTCTTGTTTTTCATAGAGTGCGGGGAAGTTCAAGAACAAAATCCATGTTAATGTCCTCTCAAGGGCGGTGAGGAACAGATAAAGGGGTGTAGAGACCCGTGTTTTGTATGGTACCCTTCGCCGTTTGGCAGATACGATAGTGACGGACAATGCGGGCCATGTCCTTCTTAGACGGTCCTCGACAATGACTATGGACTTATCTTGCCTGAAGTGCCCTGCGGCTCCGCCCGCATCCAATTCCCAAATCAAATAATCACGGCACAATTGACGACCGTGCAACGTGATTTGACCGATCAAATTGCTCATCTCACCGCGGCCTTTGCCACCTTGACACAAACACTTCAAACCGGTTTCTAAAATCCGCCTCCCCAAAATAATCCCCCTCCTCGCAACCTACCAAACAACCCTCCACGCCCACACGCGAATGCGGCCGATCATGCACCGCATGCGGATTGGAACAATGACCTCACACGACACATTAAAAATGACGCCCCGAGTTTTGATGGCTTGGGTGACCCGAAGCGTTTTAGGGATTGACTCATCAAAATGGAACGCTATTTTGATTGGCAACGGTTAGATGATAACCCAAAGATTATTGTCGCTCACATGAAATTAGAAGGTCGCGCTCAAGTGTTTTTGTTAAATGAATAACGTCAAGTTGGTGGCATAGCTCATACATGACCCCAAATGTGTAACTTACTCATCACTCACTTCGTCCCTGCCTACCACCACACTAATATGTTTGATGAGTTCACCTCCTTGTAACAAGGTAATCATTCAGTGAGTGAGTACATGGGAGAACTCAACGAATTAATGATTCATTGTGAAATTCAAGAGATGTCGGAGCTCACCGTCTCACGCTTCTGTAAGGGCCTTCGCTCGGAAATCCAAAGCCAAATCCAGCGCTATGATCACCATGATCTAGACACCGCCATGAGCGCCGCCCTTGACATTGAAAAACATATTTCGATGACCGCTACTCCACGGGCAACCTCCTCCAAAGGCTTTTTTCACTCCAAATCAACCTCCACGCACTATAATAACTCAAAGAGGAATAATGTCTTGCAAGATAATCCAAAATCCGTTATCATAACGGTTAAAAAAGCCAACGACACATCGGGGGAGCGCATCCCCATAGGTCGAGTAAATGAATTATGGTTGTTGAAGTTCCTTCCGGACTGACTACTTTTGGGGGCATTGTTATCATAGAGAATGCCAATAGTGACCTAAATGAAGAAGAGAGAAGGCAGTCTCAAGGACATCATGACTCTTCTTTACGTGGAAGGCTCTCTTTAGTCATGTTATCAGTATTTTTTGAGAATCTATCATGGAACCAATTAACTTTATGCATTATGATAATGCATTTTTTTAATAAAAATTGAAGTGTTTTGAGAATCTATCATGGAACCAATTAACTTTATGCATCATGATAATGCATTTTTTTAATAAAAATAGAAAAGTGATGGCTAACGACTTTTCACATTAATTAATTGATAATATGTTTATTTTAAACTATATTAAATAATTGATACGGGCAGAGCGCCATACTTGTCATGAGCAGAGTACTATCGCAGTTGGCCTTAATGACAAAGCCTGTGCCAATCATTCGTATATTATAATACAAGAAGATATTTGATATTTTGTAAGGTAAGCATTTATTGAGAAATATTTGTATCATTTGATATGGTCTATTGAGTTTGAGAAGAAAGTCTCAAAGGAGAATTACATTGTGATGATATTTAATTTAAAATTTTAAATTGTATATATCACTTTTTAAGAAACGAGTGACAGGCACGGGCCTCCGGCCCTCGTGCCCCGCGCGACAGTACTTAGTCGTGTCAGCGGGATTCGCCCGCCCCCGGCGGGCTTCGCCCGCCCAGCGGGGTTCGCGCATATGTAATATAATATATATATATATATATATATAATATGTTATAAATATATATAATATATAAAAGATAATATTTAATTATAAAAAAATATTAAAAAAAATATTTGTAAATATTTTTAAAATATATTTTTAAAAAATAAGAGGGGATTAAATCCCGCCTATATATAGGCGGGATTTAATCCCGGGCGGGATTTAATCCCGGGCGGGATTTAATCCTGCCTAAATCCCGCCTAATTATAGGCGGGATTTAATCCGTCTGTTTAGGCGGGATTAAATCCCGCCTAACTTAATTGACGGTGTGGGATTTAGTCCCACACCGCCAATTCTTTTATTAGTTTTTGGGTATATAATGAGTTTTGAGTCTTGACCTGTAAAACTGTGCATGCAGGCATAAAGTGGTTTGTTCAGCGGGTTATGTAGGCTGGCGGGCGGGCCCGCGCTGGGCGGATGTTTTTTATTTTGGACTGGGGTGATGAGTTGTAGGTGACCTAAATTTTAGAGACCCTATATAGGTTTAGGAGATCTAAGAAAAAATCTGAACGGTCCTGATTCATTATTGCGATCAACGGCTGTGATTGCTTAGATGTCTTAATTAGATAGTCAAATAGGCTAAGTTGATAAATCTTTTTAATATAGTATAGATATAGATATAGTAGCAAAAAATATAGAAATATAAAACTATTATGAACCAATTTGAGAAGGTTTCCTGACGGCGTGCTTGTAAAAATATACTCCAATTATATTAAAAAATATTACCGTCTGTTCGGCGCGTGAGAGTTGAGCAGGTATTGACTTTTGAAGTAAAAAACGACGGTTTTTCATTTCCGCCTAAATACAAATTTCAAGAAAACTTACCTAAAACCCTCAGTTTTCCTCTGTTTTCAGTGTTTTCTGCCGCTCGCATCCAATCGCTGCGAAATCCGATCTCCGAAGGAGAAACCTTTTCCTGTGCCGATCTTCAGCGTCCAGGTAGAGTATACCCTCTCCACTTCTTCTTCCTATTTCCCTTCTTCCTCTCCTGTTTCCCAATGGCCGATCTACCTTCTTCCTCCCCTGTTTTCCCAATTTCAGATTTGTTTTAATGGGTATAAAATCTCCATGGCCGATCCATAGATTAGTTCTAGAATCCATTGGGCTTTAGCTTCAGATATGTTTTAGTAGGTTTATTTTTTACCAAAACTAATTTTAGTAGGTTCATTTTAGTTCTAGATTAGTTCTTGATCTGTTGTATTACTCGAGATTTATTAATATAAACTAGATTATCATGATTATTGGCTTTTGTTCTTGGAACTGCTAATGATTTTTCAGCTTAATATAAACTAGATTATCATGATATTTAACTTCATTTTTTTATTAGCATTTTAATTAATTTTACAAAAAAATAAATTTAAAATATTTCAATTTTACAAAGCCAATTTTATTGTGCAGGCGAACAACTTTTACATATCAATTCTAATTTTGTTCACTGAATTTCATACTGCAGCCGAAAAACAGAATTGATTTTTCTGCACAAAACCAATTCCAGCAGATATTGATTTGCTGAGTAAAGCCAATACCCGCGCGCCGAACGGACCCTTAAATATTATGTATATAATCATTGCTATTAGTAATTACTAATTTAAAAGAACCGTGGCATTAAGGATGCTCCAGAGCTGTGCAATTACTTCAAGAGTCGGAACACGTTGAGATAATTCTAAAAATATGTTTTTTAAAAGTCAGCCTCAAGTCTAGAGGTGTGCAAAAAGTCTGAGCTCGGGAAGCCCGCCTGGATCAGGCCCGGGCATAGATAAGCCCGGAGGCCGGGCCTAGCTTGGGCTCAACACCCAGGCTGACGGAAAATCCCGCCTCTCGCCAGCTGGTGCCTTGCGGGATTTCCTGATGGGCGGGATTTCCTATTGGGGGATTTTCAAAAATGCGGGACTAATCCCGCCAATTTAGACCGGATTAATTCCGTCTAAATAGTGCCTATTAAAATCAATTAATCAGGCAGGATTTTTATCCGGTTTATAGGAAAATCGAGCCGGCCCGGCCTTAAGGGCCTTACTAGACCGCCTCTTTGAGAGCCCGAGCCCGGCTCAAGCCGGGCACGGCCCGAGTTCAATTGGCAAAATGCCCGAGCTTGTTCGTCACGGGCCTAGTATGGCCCGATCAGACTTTTTGAACACGACTGGCCTCAACGAAGATATAAATTAATAAAATATCATAATGAATTATTTTTTTATTATAAATAAAAATATGCTGAAGCATTGCAGTTTGCCACCAACGTACGCACAGCTTTGATGGACTAATTTAGTAATTAATCATAATGATGAGGTTTAAGCTTGCATAGGCTCGCATTTGATGAAGGATTAATTAAGCACCACAATTCCTCCTCTATAAATAAAGGCGATTGATATTGCACTACACTTTTGGATATTCGCACTACGATTACTTCTAATTTTTCACGTCTTTTGAAAATACTCCTTGTACATGCATTTTTAGGAAAAGTGTTCAACAGGAAAGTTGTAGATCTCGACGAGATCTACAACTTTCGTGGTGAACGCTTTTCCTAAAAATGCATGTACACGACGTACATTAGGAAATACACTCAGATTTCACGCCTTTTAGAAATACTCCTTATACATGCATTTTTAGGAAAAGTGTTCAACTTTCGTGTTGAACACTTTCCTAAAAATGCATGTACAAAAAGTATTTTTAAAAGCCGCGAAAAATTAGAAGTAAATGTAGTGCGAATATCCAAAAGTGTAGTGCGGATATCAATCGCCTAAATAAATGCCCATTGCATTGTAGAAAGATGAACAGAGTAAGCTTGCAAGGCCTAATCAAGGCTCGGAGAAAAATGGCCAAAACACTATTCCTCGTGTTTGTGTTAGCGAGTTTTGATCTTTCCTTTTGCATGCGCTACACTCCTCTTCTCGGACAGTGCAGCCCGAGCGGTTATCTTCACGGCAGGACTGAGAATTGTAACCGTGAGAATGACTCTGACTGCTGCAAGGGTGGTCAGAAGTACCCACAATATCATTGCTCGCCGGCAATTACCGGCGAAACACACGCAACCATGACTATCAATAGTTTTGCCAAAGGTGGAGATGGTGGCGGCCCTTCCGAGTGCGATGGCAATTATCACAGTGACGAGTAGAAGGTGGTGGCACTATCGACTGGCTGGTACAATCATGGGAGCAGGTGCATGAAACATATTAGGATCAACGCCAATGAAAAATCTGTGTTGGCCAAAGTTGTGGATGAGTGCGACTCAGTAAATGGTTGCGACTATAGTCACGACTTTCAACCTCCGTGCCATAACAACATCGTCGACGCCTCTCCCGCAGTATGGAAAGCATTACAGATCCCAAAGGATGATATCGGAGACTACCATATTACATGGTCTATGACTTGAATACATAACTCTCGGTGCTTATATGTCATATGCCTATATAATTTGCATATATATGTAATCCAGTTCTACGCTCCATTGTGATTTGATGTTGTATTTTCCGCATCTCATTCCCCATCCTATCTTATGTATGTCCATTGTCTGTATTTGTATATATTTATCCTTTGAAGTAGTTATATCTCTTCATTTCTGTCTATTTTAAATATCTTTTAATCCGGCATAATTAACTCCGCAAATGGTCCTAAGAAGAGGTTGTTGAGTGCGCCACGTGAAATGGACGGTGGTGCTCAGCGTGCTCCTTGGGCTTGGGTGTATAAGCGGGGACCACTCCTCCCCTAATCGCGCGATTTTGAAGTGTAACACCACAATACTTTACAAAGACATTATTGTAAACTTCTTAAACTTCACAGAAACTCAAGACATTCTTAATGAATGCATGCCAAATTTTTGGTGCCACCATTCCACAGAGAATTTCTTATAAAAAATTTTAACCTTTCTAATTATGGAGTAATGATGCTTAACAAGTACCATCAATATTTTTTGCAATTTCTATTTATAGTATTATTACAAGACAATAATTCTATAGCGAAAATTTACTTGTGTTAAACACTGTAACAGATCTGCTTGTTGATGGTGGTACCTACATCTATTTTGGTGTTTCTTCCCCAAGCTTTAGAGGCCGTGTTGGTGGCTCCACGCAATGTTGTGTTAAAATTATTGAAGTGAGAATGAAATGGTGCGGGCGGGTTTGATTGGGCAGACCGCGCAGTCCACAGAGTCCTCTTCGGCTTGACAGATAGCTTTCGGCGGGATGTCGGTTTCTTCTGCGGTCTGGCTTAGTAAGCACCATTGATGATCCGGGCGGTTAGGCGTTGGTGGCTCAAACGAGTCTTGTGTCATTCATGGGCCCATGTGGTTCCCTATCCGATCTCCTCTTTGATTATGCGGCTCTTGATGATGGTTGCTATGACTGCCCGGGTCAGAAGATCAGTTTGTGCAGATCAAAAATATTGAAGATGTTGTGGTGCAATTAATTAAAAGAAGATACGGATAACCATACTAAAACCTTATTTAATAGAAAATGCAAAAATATCTTGAGTATATCTAGGAATGACAAACCTATATTAAATTTGTTGTGTCTAGGGGATAGTTTCTGCGTTATATCCCAACAAGTGATATCAGAACTAGGTTCGTAGGCGGCTGATTGGACGTTCGAGGAATGTTTTGACTGTGGTGGGTGATGATTAGTTCCGCTCCCCATCTTTTCAAATCTGACCTCTGAATTAATCAGGTCTCCTAATCGTGTCGTAGACAGGGGCAGATCTAAAGGGGGGCTCGAGGGACACTGACACCCCCATTATTTTTCAAAATGGTTAGTGTATTTGAATTCCTCTCATCGAGACAATGAATTTTGACTACTTATATGTCAAAAACGTTGCCAGATGTGGGAGAAACAACTCCGATAAGATGAAAATTTTCAAAAAAAATTTTGAAAGAAGTTCATGGCTGTCCGCTTATGTTAAAATTTTTAGAACTCGATGACGCGTTTAAAAAAATTTGTGAACCCTCATTATCAATTTGTGTACCCCAATTATTAATTTTTTGGATCCGCTACTGGCCGTAGGACAACCATGACAAGGAATAACATGAATCTAAACATTGTTTCTTTGAAGAAGTGCGACAGTGACGAGTTTGACCTATGATAGGTGGTACTGCATGAAATGATCTTGATAACCGCAGATATGTTACAGGGAGGTGATTATCTGTAAGAACACAAGACATGTTCAAATAGGTTTCTGTGTCAGTTAGAGGTAGCTTATGCAGAGACGGAGGAAGACGTGAAGATCAGTTTCACTTCTTACCTCGTTCACTTTTTTGTACTTGGCCTTAGTGACGATGCTTTTGGGTCTGTTTGGCGCAGCTCTGGCGGCTGGAAAATCTCTATTCCAGCCGCCAGAGCTGCTTTATATGTGTTTGGGACAGCTCCCTGAGAAGAGCTTTTCAAAAATCTGGAGCTGTTCTGCAGCTTTTTCAGAAATCTCCTCCCCCCCAGCTTCTGCTCCTGCAAAATAGCTTTCTCTCTCACGGGTTTTGGAAATCTAATGGTTTCTTCAGTTGGAACATGCTTAGAGGCCGGACGGCCTTCCTCCGGCGATTCCGAGCCCCCGACGTCCTTCCTTCGGCAATTCCGAGCGCACTTCTGCACAGAACACCCAAACACTCTGCAGCTTTTCAAAACTGCTCCCCAGAGATCTATTTTAAAACAGCTCTATCCGGACAGCAGCTTTTCAATCCGCCAGAGCTGTCCCAAACAGAGCCTTTGTATAAGAAGGATATAGTGGAGCTGGTGGAGGTCACAATCACAGTGCTATCCAGACAGATGTTAGTGAGCCCTACTCCTGAGGGCGGTCACATCTTGACAGCAGAGAATGGGTAAGGTGAGGCAGTTTGGCAAGAGAGTGAGTGGAGCACGATCTCAATCTGGGACAAAGAAGGATATGGTATTTTATCAGTGCAGACAGTGCAGTCACACACAAGATTGAGTTCGCAGTGTGCAAAAGGACCTCAAGGCCAGGGTGAGGACAGGTCGATGGCTTGGTCAAAGTGCAAAGTGATGATGTCATCACCATCACTGAGATTAAGAGCGACACTGGAGTTAGATGTTTGGATTCAGGTGGCTACAGCTTGGTGGCCCGAGGTAGAGTCTTGATGGTCGAGTGATGACGTACCATACTTAAGAGAGTTGTGTAGCGTGGTAGTTTATACTGGCGATTGAGGACCATAGTCTGTGGTGGTGTGCCCATGTTTTTTGAGGCTGACATGTTGGATTATCATGGTGGTGCATAGGATCGACTTTCTGGGACTCGAGTTCTACAAGTCAGCTTTTAAGATACGTTTTTCTGACGTTCATGGGTTGAGCCAGAACACAGATGAGTCGACTGGAACAGGTCGGCTGATGCTTTAGACTAAGGCAGTGCTACATGCAAAGTTGCTTAGTGAAGTTGTTGATGTGTACAGTGAATGCTTCATGTAGGTGGTGAACACAGGCGGATCCATGTTCGGACACGCCCGGGCACGTGCCCGGGCGTGATTTTTCGCCATTTATATCGGGGGATAAGTAGGTCCGACTGTAGGAAGAAATCAGAAGCCGATCGCGTGCCCTAGCTGCTCCCGTGCTCGATCGCGTGCCCTAGCCCCGGCCGCCCGCCCTCCCACCGTGCCGTCGCTGATCGCGTACCGTAGCCCCGGCCCTAGGCCCGGCCGGCCGTCCCTGATCGATCTCGTGCCCTGATCGTGCCCGGCCGCCCGTCCCTGATCGATCCATTGATCGCCGATTCGCCGGTATTATCTTCTTCTTCTTCTTCTTCTTCTTCTTCTTACAAATTATGCTGTTTTTGTAGAGAAAAATAATGGTGTACCTATTGCTATTGGAAGTATAACTGTGTAATTTTTATCTTTTTTGTGCTTCATCTTCCAATTTGTGCTTGACATTATCAGGATAATAGATAACAAGTCCCTTAGGCTGATTTCAGATGGTCTAGAAGAAAAATCAGAGCCAGTGGACACTAATATTCGAGGTAAACTTCCAATCCGCACAAACATTAATGATATTGTTCCAACCTGATTTCAAAAGATAATTTGAAATTGCAGTACCAAATGTTTTCTGCACAAATTAAAGTTTGTCTATGCATGCTTTGAAAAGTTGACTTTGATTTGTCTTGCATATTTCATAGGGCTGAGGTAAATTTAATTAGCTATTTCCCTAATGACTTGTGACTTAAATATGGAATTACTATGAGGGATTTTAGCTGATTTTTTTAACAGAATGTTTTTATTGGTAATGTTGATTATAATCGATAACATGAGTAATTTTTTTTAAAATGTAAATAAGGATGCTTTGGGATGGTTGTATTACACATTTAAAGTTCCTATTGCATGAGAATGATAATTGGAATATATTTCTACATTAGAAAATTGATGTTTCATCTTAGGCCCCTCCAACTACACCCAATTAGTTAATAGCATGAATTCTTAGATTCTAACAACACTTGTTTTATTTGTTTAAACTTTAAATTTTTGTAAAACTTCCGTGCTAAAAAAGAGAAATGGAAAAACCTAACCTTGCAAATGGACTAAATCAACTTATTTTTGAAAAGCTTTCTGTTGCAAGTTGGAGGAAATATGGCATTGTGTTTTGACTGAGATGATGCACTATTGCAGACATAAGCAAGTTTGTCTTATTGTGATTAGTTTGAGGGAAAGTGTGTTTTGATTGATTTCTACTTATTGGCAGTCAGTTAGTGGATGGGCTTGGAGACTAATGTAGCATTTATTTTACTTGCGTCAAGTTAGTTAGGCTATTATATTCTCTGTTGGTTCACTGTTTGAGCATATCTTTCAATGATAATGATCCACTTCATGCAATCGTACAACTTTAAGCTATTTCTCTGTTGGTTCACTGTTTTCACATTTTCCCTCGCGGGCCTGGTACGGTCGCGCTTGGCCGTAGGGGCATTGCCCCGTGTACCCGTCGGGATTTGCCACCATTTTGAATTCAGTCCAGGCTAAATTGTTATGGTCACACAATCAAATTAGATACTTTTTTTGTGTGTATTTCAAATGTTGTTTTCTACTCAGGTGTTCGATGGATAAGTTTTTTTCAAAAGTGAGCTCAAATCAAATTTCTCAAAGTTCTCAAGCATCAGATTTATGTGGTAAAAGGACTCGATCTGAATTTAGCTTAGATGAGTTAATTGCTGATCCAGGATTGAGACCACCTATAACCTCATATGATGTAAACATACAAGACACGATAAGGAGAAAATACTTACAGAATGGTCCTTGTCAACCAATTTTAGCAAATTTTCCACAAACTCAAATTGGAAATAAAGCTCGTCGTTTCAACAAAATCTGGTTTACCGAGTTTAAAGATTGGCTGAAATACAGTATAGATAAAGATGCTGCATTTTGTCTTTATTGTTACATTTTTCCCCAGAGAGGTTGTGATCCTACATTTGTATGTCGTGGTTTCCGATATTGGAAAGATAGGACGATTTTAGAGAAACATGTCGGAAATCACACAACTGCACATAATAACTCTAAGAATATGTGCATAGCTTTAATGAATCAGAAGCAAGGTATTCAAGTCGCATTTTGCAGGCAGGAAGAGACACAACGTGCTCAATATCGCGCTCGTTTGTGTGCATCAATAGATTGTATACGCTTTCTTTTAAAACAAGGGTTATCTTTTCGCGGGCATGATGAGTCTAAAGAATCCAGCAATCGCGGCAATTTTCTTGAACTTTTAGAATTTCTTGCATTGCATAACAATGAGGTCAAGCCAGTGGTTTTCGAAAATGCACCTATCAATTGCCAATTAATATCTCCAAAAATCCAAAAGGAGATAATTTCTTGCATTGCATCAGAGATAACAAAGACAATTGTTCAGGACGTTGGGGATAGCTGCTTCAGTATTTTGGTCGACGAATCACGTGATGTGTCCACAAAAGAACAAATGGTCGTGGTTTTACGTTATGTTTCTATAAAAGGTCTTATTATGGAGCGACTTCTTGGGTTTGTTCATGTTGTAGATACCACTGTCTTATCATTAAAGAAAGCTATTGATAATTTGTTTGCAAAACATTGCCTAAGTATTTCTAAATTGCGGGGTCAAGGTTATGATGGTGCTAGCAATATGAGGGGTGAGTTCAAATGACTGAAAAAGTTGATATTGCAGGAGAATAATTGTGATTTTTACATTCATTGTTTTGCTCATCAACTGCAACTAATATTAGTAGCTGTTGCAGAAGATCATGTTGAAGTTGCAGAGATTTTCACGCTTATTAACTTTGTGTTGAATGTTGTTGGCGGTTCTTGTAAACGACGCGATTGTATAAGAGCATTAGAAGTTGATCGGGTTGCTTTAGAGCTTGGTTGCGGGGAGTTGGAAAGTGGTCGAGGGGCAAATCAACCACTTGAATTAAAAAGAGCAGGTGACACACGGTGGAGTTCACATTATGACACAATATTAAATTTTATTCGGATGTTCTCATCTATTGTTGAGGCACTTGAAATTATTAAAGTTGATGGTGCAGATGGAAATCAACGAGGAATGGTCCAATACTTTAATTAAAAGTCTCTTGACTTTTAATTTTATTTTTCTATTGCACTTAATGAAAATATTTTATCCAAGTCACACGAGTTATCACAAGCTTTACAGAAGAAGGATCAAGACATTGTTAATGCAATGAAGTTTGTAAAATTTACAAAGCAGTTACTGTTTAATTTCAGAAATGATGATCTTGAATGGAACTCCTTTATGACTGAAGTATCAAAATTTTGCACAAAATAACATATAGAGGTTCCTAATATGAATGAAAAATATATTCAAGCAGGGAGATCGCGACGCAATGAAAGATAGGTTACAAATTATCATCATTTTCGTGTTGAAATCTACAATACAGTGCTGGATTGGACTTTGAACGAGTTAAATGATCGTTTTAATGAAGTGAACACTGAACTACTTTTATGTGTTTCTTGTCTGATTCAAGTGATCGATTTGCCTCATTTGATAAACAAAAGTTAGTTCGTCTCGCAGAATTGTACTCATCCGATTTCTCACAAATAGAATTGCAACTACTTGAAGGACAACTTGATATGTATATTATTGACATGCGCTCTTTACCAACCGACACGTTCTCTCAAAGTAAAGGAATTGGTGGCCTTTTAAAATTATTGGTGGAGTTGAAAAAACAAGATCACTATCAGTTGGTTTTCAGGTTTTTAAAGTTGGCATGTCTTCTACCCGTTGCAACGGCTACAGTTGAAAGAATGTTCTCTGCAATGAAGATTATAAAAAATCGTTTACGAAACAGAATGGGAGACGAATGGATGAATGACTGCATGATCGTTTATACGGAGAAGGATGTTGCTGACACTATTACTAATGATACTATTATTACAAAATTTCAAAATATGTGTCCACGAAAGGTGGTATGTTGAACGGTATGTCATGTATTTTTTTTTGTTTAAAACTTTTTAGTAATTGCAATATTAGTTTAATTTTATTTAATAATTGCATTTAATTATTAATTTTAAAATTGTGCCCGGGTTAAGAAAAATTTCTAGTTCCGCCCCTGGTGGCGAATATAGATTCAAGACCTAGTTGGTAATTGTTGAATATTTGATTCAGATCCGAAACTAGTTTGCTTCCCTATTAGGTCTCTTGTGACCTAATGGGAGGATTATAAAAATAATCCCTTGCCCCAATTGATTGTGAGCAGGAGCTGTCTGGGAGAAGGACCGTTGTTTGGAGTGAAGTGTAGGCCTCCCTGTTCATGGGAGAATAGGAGTCGCCGCGTGAAGGAGATCGTGCTGCCCTTTCTCATGTTGAAGGGAGGAGTCGCCGCCACCTCGCTCTGGGTGCCGCAAGGGGGTAGGAGACCACTGTAGAGCTGCCGTCGGTGGTTGCCAATGGTGCCACATTTTGCGGCGGAGCCAGTGCCTTTGGTGTCGATCTCGCCTTTCCACCTTGTTTCTTCCTCCTATGAGGAACCCTCGACGCATCCCCAAGCTGCCTTGGAGATATTAGTCGCCGGTCTTAGAGGAGAGGGTCTTTACCGGTCTTGGAGGATGTGTACGTGGTGGTGGGAGTTAGTCGGCTTCACGGTCAGGGCCTCTGGTTGCGGAGTTCAGAGAGCCGGATCTGGACCTGATTTGTTTGGCTTAATCAGCGTTAAAGTTGATGCGGTGCGGGCGTGGTGGCGAAGGCATGCGGGAGTGCAGTGTGGCCTTGACGACATTTCTCTCCCGTGGTGGGGCTTGGTGTCGATGACGTGCTCGAGTTTAGTTGGCCTCGACAGTGCTTCTTCGGCGATGGTTATCTCAACGATAGTGTTTTTTTTTCCAGAAATTCCGAAGAAGCTATAAGTAAAGAAGAAAAACTTGGCAAAAACAAAATTGGTTGCAGTTATCTCAACTAGATTTAAATATATCATTTCTACAAAAATTAATTAAATCAGTTAGCTATCAAGTCTTCTTTCTCCTCTTCAATAAAAAAAATTTAAACGTCACCACATTTTCGGATCCTTTTTTCCCTTATTTGGACACGATTTTTGACGTATTTATAGTTAAAATTCATTGACTCGGTGAGAATAATCCAAATTCGCTGTCTATTTTATCAAAAAATTTGGGCGGGGCCCAGGCCCCCACCAGCCCCGAAGATCTACCTATACGATTGATCACATTGTGGCTTGCGGCCCGCATTCGCCATCGGAAGTTGTTGCATTTGCAATACTATATGTTTTATAATAACTGAAGTGCAGTTAGCAATTTTCGTTTTTGGATAATTAAAGCAATCTATGCTTTAAAATAATTATAAATATATTAAAATAGGGCTTAAATATGATTAATTGCTGTCGATTTGAAAATGCATGTATGCATTTATTGGGAACGTACTTAACGCCGTAACGGGATATTTATCCTTGCGCACGTGACAAAATATATTTGAGTGCTTTCCTGACGGCGTGCTTGTAAAAGTAAACACCAATTATAAAAATTTCATGTATATTATCGTTGTTAATTTGTTATTATTAATTAGTAATTTAAATGAACCGTGGCATTAACGATATGATATATTCCAAAGCTGTGCAATTACTTCAAGATTCGTGGGACTTTGAAATAATTTTTTTAAAAAATTTGTTTTATTGTCCGCCTGAACTAGTGGTGCACAAAAAAATCGGTCCCAACGGTCCGGTTTGGACCGGACGGTTAGGACTGGCTAGGGACCGGTCCCGGTGAGGACCAGTCCGCTCTCAGACTGGTCCCAGGGGTCCCCTTTTTTCATCAAAGACCGGTCCAGGACCGGGACTGGTAAAAGACCGGTCCCGGACTGAGACCGATCAAAAGACTGATAAAAGAACGGTCATTTTAGTAATTTTAGTAAGAGATCAATCATTTTTAGTCATTTTAGTAAAAGACCGAACAAAAGACTTGTAAAAAAAGACCGGTCCGGGACCGGTAAGGACCGGTCCTCCGGTCCCCGACGGTCCTCCTCCAGAGGAGGAAAAACCGGTCCCGGACCGGGACTGGTTTGAGCGGGACCGGTCCGGGATTGGTTGGCCAAAAAACCAGTCTTTTAAAAGACCGATCCCAGACCGGTCCGTCAGTCTTTTTGTGCAGTCTGAACTCTCAATGAGGATATAAATTAATAAAATATCTTACTCAATTATTTATTTATTATAGATA
Organism: Platanthera guangdongensis; assembly: GCA_039583875.1. NCBI lineage: Eukaryota > Viridiplantae > Streptophyta > Magnoliopsida > Asparagales > Orchidaceae > Platanthera > Platanthera guangdongensis. The sequence goes on from CM077152.1 coordinate 23,511,084, forward strand.
AAATTATGCGAAAGCATAATAGTTCTCCAGCAACGTACGCACAGCTTTGATGGACTAATTTAGTAATTAATCATAATGATGATGTTTAAGCACGAGCCTTCGTTTGATGAAGCATTAATTACGCACCTCAATTTCTCCTCTATAAATAATTGTCCATTCAGTGGTAGAACATAATAAATTAAGTTGTAAAACCTAATCAGAGCTCAGAGAAAAATGGCCAAAGCACTCTTCCTAGTGTTTGTGTTGTATGAGTTTAGACCTTTCATTTTGCATGCGCTACACTCCTCTTCTGGGACAGTGCGGCCCGAGCGGTTATCTGCACGGTAGGACTGAGAATTGTAACAAGGAGAACGACTCTGACTGTTGCAAGGGTGGTCAAGAGTACCCACAATATCATTGCTCCCCAGCAATTACCGGGGAAACACATGCAACAATGACTATCAATAGTTTTGCCAAAGGGGGAGATGGTGGCGGCCCTTCAGAGTGTGATGGCAATTATCACAGCGATGAGGAGAAGGTGGTGGCGTTATCGACTGGCTGGTACAATCATGGAAGCAGGTGCTTGAAACTTATTAGGATCAACGCCAATGGAAGATCTGTGTTGGCCAAAGTTGTGGATGAGTGCGACTCAGTAAATGGTTGCGACTATAGTCACGACTTTCAACCTCCGTGCCCTAACAACATCGTCGACGCCTCTCCCGCAGTATGGAAAGCATTACAAATCCCAAAGGATGATATCGGAGACTACCATATTACATGGTCTATGGCTTGAATACAGAACTCTCGGTGCTTATATGTTCTGTGCCTATATATTTTGCATATATATGTAATCCAATTTGACGCTCCATTGTGATTTGATGTTGTATTTTCCGCATCTCATTCCACATCCTATCTTATGTATGTCCATTGTCTGTATTTGTATATATTTATCCTTTGAAGTAGTTATATCTATCTTCATTTTTGTCTACTTTAAATATCTTTTAATCCGGCATAATTAACTCCGCAAATGGTCCTAAGAAGAGGTTGTTGAGTGTGCCACGTGAAATGGATGGTGGTGCTCAGCGTGCTCCTTGGTCCTGGGTGTATATGCGGGGTGACCACTCCTCCCCTAACCGCGCGATTTTGAAGTGTGACACCACAATGCTTTACAGAGACATTATCGTAAACTTCTTAAACTTCACTATAACTCAAGACATTCTTAATGAATGCATGCCAAAATTTTGGTGCCACCATTTTACAGAGAATTTCTTATAGAAAATTTTAACATTTCTAATTATGGAGTAATGATGCTTAACAAGTACCATCAATAATTTTTGCAATTTCTATTTAGAGTATTATTACAAGACAATAATTCTATAGCCAAAATTTACTTGTGTTAAACACTGTAACAGATCTGCTTGTTGATGGTGGTACCTACCTCTATTTGGTGTTCTCTTCCTCGGTTTTGAGGCGTGTTGGTGGCTCCACGCAATGTTGTGTTAAAATTATTGAAGTGAGAATGAAATGGTGCGGGCGGGTTTGATTGGGCAGACCGCGCAATCCACAGAGTCCTCTTCGGCCTGACAGATAGCTTTCAACGGGATGTCGTTTTCTTCTGCGGTCTGGCTCAGCAAGCACCCTTGGTGATCCGTGTGGTTAGGCATTGGTGGCTCAAACGAGTCTTGTGTCATTCATGGGCCCATATGGTTCCCTATCCGATCTCCTCTCTGATTATGCGGCTCTTGATGATGGTTGCTATGACTGCCCGGGTCAGAAGATCAGTTTGTGCAGATCAAAAATATTGAAGATGTTGTGGTGCAATTAACTAAAAAAAGATACGGATAACCATACTAAAACCTTATTTAATAGTGAAATGCAAAAATATCTTGAGTATATCTAGGAATGACAAACCTATATTAAATTGGTTGTGTCTAGGGGATAGTTTTCGCGTTATATCCCAACAAGTGGTATCAGAGCTAGGTTCGTAGGCGACTGATTGGACATTCGAGGAATGTTTTGACTGTTGTGGGTGATGATTAGGTCCGCTCCCCATCTTTTCAAATCTGACCTCTGAATTAATCATGTCTCCTAGTCGTGTCGTAGGCAGGGGCAGATCTAGAGGGGGGCTTGAGGGACACTGACACCCCCATTATTTTTCAAAATGATTAGTGTATTTGAATTCCTCTCATTGAGACAATGAATTTTGACTACTTACGTCAAAAACGTTGCCATATGAGGGAGAAACAACTCCGATAAGATGAAAATTTTCAAAAAACAATGTTGAAAGAAGTTCATGGTTGTCCGCTTATGTTAAAATTTGTAGAACTCGATGACGCATTTAAAAAAAATTGTGAACCCTCAATATCAATTTGTGCACCCCCATTATTAATTTTTTGGATCCGCTACTGGCCGTAGGACAACCATGACAGGGAATAACGTGAATCTAAACAGTGTTTCTTTGAAGAAGTGCGACAGTGACGAGTTTGACCTATGATAGGTGGTACTGCATGAAATGATCTTGATAACCGCAGATATGTTACAAGGAGGTGATTATCTGTAGGAACACAAGACATGTTCAAATAGGTTTCTCTGTCAGTTAGAGGCAGCTTATGCAGAGACGGAGGAAGACGTGAAGACCACTTTCACGTATTACCTCGCTCACTTTTTTGTACTTGGCCTTAGTGACGATTCTTTTGTATAAGAAGGATACATTGGAGCTGGTGGAGGTAACAATCACAGTGCTATCCAGACAGATGTTAGTGAGCCCTACTCCTGAGGGCGGTCACATCTTGGCAGCAGGGAATGGGTAAGTTGAGGCAGTTTGGCAAGAGAGTGAGTGGAGTACGATCTCGATCTGGGACAAAGGAGGATATAATATTCTACCAGTGCAGACAATGTAGTCACACACGAGATCGAGTTCGCAATGTGCAAAAGGACCTCAAGGCCAGGGTGAGGACAGGTTGACGGCTTAGTCAGAGTGCAAAGTGATGATTTCATCACCATCACTGAGATTAAGAGAGACACTGGAGTTAGATGTTTGGATTCAGGTGGCAACAGTTGGGTGGCCTGAGGTAGAGCCTTGATGGTCGATGTCACAACCCGCATTTCCTCAACGAGTACCTCGTATCAGAGCAAGAGGAACTACGAGTTATAATGCCACGTCATGCAGGGGATAACTGCACACGCTCAGGCAACCCTTGACGCTCACTTTATGAGTTGAAATTCAACAGTGAAATGTAAGAAAACCTTTGGATTGAATGGCCGTATCCCTCGGCCTTAGGTATCAAAAAACTGTATTTGTACGCGGCGGAAATACTTTGTTTATTTATGACGAGCTCCTATATGCAGTCTATAGTGATACTACGATAAGAAATCCTCTTTGTTTACGTCATTTGGAAAATACGTCTTAGTTGATCAACACATGTATGCATGATATACAATAATAGATTTTGTGTAGCTTAAAAATATCTAATGCAACCTATCATAAACCCTCCAAAAGCAAGTAGACATCATTCCATCTAAATGAGTCATATAGCAGTCTAGTATTCATATAGTACAGGTAAAGAAAACCACCAATGGGCGCCAACAAACTGACACGAAACCCATTGGGGCACATGTATGTCTGTACAACAAAGAAAAGAACTCCCTCGCTACGTAAGCTCGGCTAGCTCCAAAGAAACTCTGTCCACCAAAACCTAGCCGCTCAACCGGCTACAACCTGCACCTGAGGCATTCAAGAAAGAATACCTCAGCAATCCTTGAAGATACAATAAAAAGAAGAGCAGTATCATGAAGAGGGCTTACCGACCCATAGCAATGTTTCATATAGGTAAAATGAGTGAACAAAACAAGTGGAAAACGCACCAAAACACATGCCAAACGCACCAAGTGCGTACAAGTGCAACAAGTCCTGCTCCACCTGCAGGAGAAAAAGGGCAATACACATGCCCAAATTCAGCATCTTTCGACCAAGAAAAACCAAAACTAGTGAAACATAGGCAGCGGTTAAGTTCAATTCCGCAAGAGTCTTTCGGTGGCGGCCTAAAGTGGAACGCACCAATTCAAACCAGCCCAAATCGGGGCTAAAATGGTCTCTCATACCATAAAACAAAACCCGGTGGCCACAGGCTGAAACCACACCACCCCTTGCAGAATTCTCACACAAACGCTCCTGCCATGATTCACAATTCGCCTCGCAAAACGCCTCATAACCCAAGCTAAACACGTTCCTTTCATCGTTCTCACGCATGACGACAAGTTGCTAGAAAAGTAATTAATCTATAATCTACATGAATTACATGATGAGGAACAAGAACAAATCACATGATTAGGCAAGAAAAAGGTTACATGAACATGAATAAATATAGCTACATGAGTCACATGAACAAGACAAACGACATGAAGCAACCTATCATAGACTTGATAACCAAAGAAAACTAAGCATGGAAATCATATTCATGGAGTATAGGAAATTCAAAAGCATAATCATAAAGCTAGTGAGGAAGAACTCAACACAAAAAGAACAAGCTAGGGAATTTGAAAGGTAAACACTAGCTATGTTGGCACAATCAAAATCAATAAAGAAGATTGGCAAGGGTGAAGAACACTGCTTGCCTGAACCGAGACGATGCCGCGACGGCTGCTCCTCTCTTTCCTTGCCTTGCTTGAGCCTTTCTCCCTTGCTTCTCTTTGAGAATGAAGAAGAAGATGAAGAGAAGGTGAAATGAGAAGAACAATTCTCTGTTTCGGCCTTATTTCCTCCAGAACAGAGCTGGACCGTTAGATGCAGAATCAAGGAAATGAACGGCACAAAAAAACTGGAAAAAGTCGATTTTCGGGCCGGTCACGCCCTGTGTCACGCCCGTGACGCAGGGCGTGTACCATAAGCGGCGCAGAAAGTCGGCAATTCCAAGTTTATCCACACGGTACACGGCCGGGTACACGCCCGTGACGGGTCAGTCGCCCGTGACCTAGGGCGTGTAGCCCGTATCTCGACACCTCGTGGACACAAAGTGTCGACACTCGACACAACGGACACGCCCTGTGACACGCCCGTGTCACAGGCCGTGTCCCCTCTCTCGACACCCGACACTCGACACTCAACACTCGACACTCAACACTCGACACTCGACACTGCGGGACACGGCCCGTGACACGCCCGTGTCACGGGGCATGTACCCCATTCATCGAGCTTAACTCGACACCAGAAAATCATCGAGTCAAGGAGGTCACGCTCAGGTCACGCCCTGGGTCACGCCCCGACACGCCCGTGTCGGGGGGCGTGTCACGCACAAAAATGACTAATTTTCCCTGTTTTGACAAATGTTCCTGTGTCGTCCTAGACCATTTTTGTCTTAAAAACTTTTTACCCTTTTTTTATTTTCCTGTACCAGCAACTCACTTTCAGCAACATTTCCGGGCGCGAAAAAGTGCAAACATTCCCTAAGAGACCTCACCGAGTCCCCAATTTGGACTCCGGTTTGCTGGGGAATCGTGCAACTCGGCAACCAAAACAGCCACTCGCAAGCCCGCGGGGAAAAAACCATGCTCGAACAACGTTCAAAGCCAACGTAACGCCCATCATGCGTACGCAATCAAAAATCTGGGGCGTTACAATCACTCCCCTTAACAAAAAGTTTCGCCTCGAAACTTTTCACGAAATCAAAATATAGAAGCAAACCAAAACATGAATGCAACCAAACACCAAGTCACATACCAGCTTATCTATAAGGAACAAATAAGGGTGAGCCGCCCGCATCGTTGACTCGAGCTCCCACGTCGCGCTTTCCACATCCTGATTTTTCCATAGCACCTTGACCATAGGAATCCTCTTCTCCGCAACACGCGATCTTGGAGTCCAATATTCGGATGGGCATCTCCACATAAGAAAGGTTTGGCGCCAATGGCGGGCACACGTCCAACACGTCATGTCGCACACACTTGCGAAGTTGGCTAACATGAAACACATCGTGAACACCAGGAAAGTTCACGGGTAATTCTACCTTGTAAGCGGATGCACCAACTCGCGCAAGAATCTTGAAGGGACCCACAAATCTTGGGTCTAATTTGCGCTCTTTACCAAACTTTTAATCCCAACCATTGGGGAGACTTTCAAGAAAACGGAATCTCCCACCGCAAACTCTAATTCCGACCTTCGTCGATTGGCATACTTTTCATATCGCTCTTGGGCGATTCGGAGCTTCTCTCGGATACATCGTACGGCAACTTCCATGTCCTCGAGCGCCTCTGGGCCCAACAAAAGCCGCTCGCCAACCTCAGTCCAAAAGAGGGAGAGTCCGACATCGACGCCCATATAAAGCTTCGAACGGAGCCATTTGCAAGCTTTCTTGATAGCTATTATTATATGCGAATTCCATAAGCCGCAAACGTTCATCCCATGCTCCGCCATACTCAAGAATATAACATCGAATCATATCTTCTACAATTTGATTTACTCGTTCTGTTTGGCCATTCGTCTGAGGGTGGTAAGCAGTGGAATACCGCAAATCCGTCCCCAAACCCTCTTGTAGACTCTTCCAGAAACGAGAAGTAAATCGGGAATCCCTGTCTGATATGATATTGACTGGCACACCATGCAGTCGGATGATTTCGTTCCAATAGAGCTCCACTATTGTCTTCATCGGGTAGTTGACCTTAAATGGTATGAAATGAGCACACTTGGTCAATCTATCCACGACTACCCACACGGAGTCATGTCCTCGTGGATATCTTGGTAAACCTGTAATAAAATCCATTGAGATGCTTTCCCACTTCCATGTTGGAATCTCCAATGGTGTCAACTTGCCACCAGGCCCCCATGATCAGCTTTCACCCGCTTGCAGGTATGACATTCAGCTACAAATCGCGCTATATCTCTTTTCATTCCATACCACCAGACAATTTGTTTCAGATCACGGTACATTTTTGTTGAGCCTGGATGGTAGGCCATACTTGCGCCATGTGCTTCCCTACACACCATCTCGCGAATATCTCCAACTGCGGGAATACAAAATCGACCACGATACTTTAACGTGCCCCCGCATCAATAGAAAAATCCGGTAATTCACTCTGTTCAGTTCGAAGAATAAATGTAATAGATCAGGATCATCCTTTTGATGTTGTCTTGCAAGCACCAGCCATGAAGGTTCTTCTACCATCGAATGACTTTGCGGGTCATATTTTCCCACGGAAATATCCATCAATAGAAATTCCTCCACAAGACGGTCGACTGAAAGATGAAATAATTTCCCCGTCTTCCGACTCAAGCATCGGCCACAACATTCGCTTTCCCCGGATGATACTGAATGTCCACATCATAATCAGCTACATATTCCAGCCATCGCCGTTGGCGCAGATTCAGTTCCTTCTGTGTGAAGACATACTTTAAACTTTTATGATCTGTAAAGATTTTACACTGTGCACCATACAGTAAGTGTCTCCACAACTTCAATGCAAATATCACCGCTGCGAACTCCAAATCATGCGTTGGGTAGTTCTTTTCATGACTTTTCAACTGCCGAGACCCATACGCAATTACCTTTTTGTCTTGCATTAATACACATCCAAGTCCAACGTGCGACGCATCCACAAAAACGTCATAATCTATCCCTTCTGTCGGCAAGATCAACACAGGAGCGGTACATAACCTGCTCTTGAGTTCGAGGAATGACGCCTCACACTTGTCATTCCACTCAAACACCACATTATTCTGGGTTAAGCGAGTCAAAGGTGCGGCCAACGTCGCAAACCTTCGACAAATCTGCGATAATAGCCGGCCAAGTCCCAAGAAGCTTCGAATCTCCTTGGGTGTCTCCGGTCTTTTCACTCCATGACGCAGAAATCTTTTCGGGATCCACTGAAATTCCATGGTGATTAATACATGACCCAGAAAGGCAACTTGAGACAACCAAAACTCGCATTTGCTTAGCTTGGCAAATAACTTTTGGTCTCGCAAAGTGGCCAATACTAAGCGCAGATGCTGTTCATGCTCCTCAGCACTGCGAGAGTAGACAAGTACGTCATCAATAAAAACCACCACAAACTTATCCAAGTAGTCCTTGAACACCCGGTTCATCATATCCATGAAGGCTGATGGTGCGTTGGTCAAACCAAACGACATCACCAGAAATTCAAAATGGTCATGCCTTGATCGAAATGCAGTCCGCGGAATATCAGACTCCCGGACTTTGAGCTGATGATAGCCCGAGCGGAGATCAATCTTCGAAAATACGGAACTGCCACGCAGTTGATCAAACAAATCATCGATTCTTGGCAGTGGGTACTTGTTTTTAATCGTCACCTTGTTCAACTCCCGGTAATCGATGCAAAGTCGCATCGACCCATCTTTCTTCTTTACAAATAACACCGGTGCACCCCAAGGTGATGAACTCGGCCTGATAAACCCTTTTGCCAATAAGTCATCCAACTGAGTACGCAACTCTGATAGCTCACGCGGGGCCATTCTGTACGGCGCTTTCGCAATAGGCCGCGTACCCGGTTCCAAATCAATAACGAACTCGACATCACGATCAGGGGGAAGACCAGGAAGATCCGTAGGAAAAACATCTGGAAATTCACGCACAACAGGAATCTCCTCCAAACGCGGCAAAACAGCACTAGTCCCCACAACTGAGACTAGACAAGCAAAACAGTCGGAAACAAACAACGTCCGAACACATACCGCCGAAATCCCTGGAGTATCCTGGCATGAATCACCATAAACACTTCCCGGCTGACCATTGTCTTTGAGAAAATCCAAGCGCTTTCCTCTGCACTGGATGACGGCGTCATAGCGGGATAACCAGTCCATACCCAGAATGACGTCAAAATCCTCCAAATCGATCACTTTGAAATCAGCCTTTGCTAAGAAATCGCCCAACAAAATGGGACAATCAAGAAGACCCAGTCTGCCACCACCGAAGCACCGGAAGGAAATTTCACCAAAAACGCATTCCCCACTCGATCTGGTGTCAAATGATACCGATCCAGAAAGGTTCGCGCCACAAATGAATGGGTCGCGCCAGAATCAAAGAGAACACGCGCCCAACGGTTCTTTACCTTAAAGTTTCCTATAAGGGTATATATGCTAAGAACTACACGAAAAAAGCAGAAACAAAACAGGAACCAGAGGAATGAATCGAACCTGAGATAACTGAGGTGACGTCTGAGCTTCCTCTGAAGAGACCACATTCAACTTCCCTTTGCCTTTGTCTAAACGGAGGCGGAGGCAAAGCCTGGAGTGGTGCGGGTTGCAAAACAGGTTGGATCTGCGGGCACCTTGCACGAAGATGTCCTGGCCTGCCACACTGGAAGCACACCTTGTCTTTGGCCCAGCAGCGGCCCACATCATGACCTCTTCTCCCACAAAATGTACACTCCAAGTCTCTGATTGGCGCACCCTGAATGGCGTGCACCTGCTCCGTCTTTTGCATCCCCAACCGCTTGAAACATTTCTCAAACGGGTGACCGGCTCGGCCACAGAAGCTACATAGTTCTTTCTTCTTCTTTACATCTGACTCGTGGGACATTTTCTCTCCTACCAACTGTCTCTTGCCCTGCCTCATCTGCTGCCCTCTTTGTTTGGCATTTTCGATGGCTTCCACCTTCAATGCAGCCTCAACCACAGTAGTGTAACTCGTCGCTCCATAAGCACTTGCGAATTGCTGCACGTCGCTGCGGAGTCCGCCAAGAAATCTCTTTACTCGGTCAGCTTCCGTAGTCACCAAGCTCGGAGCGAACCGACTTAACTTGCTAAACTCAATTTCATACTCACTCACTGTGAGTTTCCTCTGCTTCAAGTACAAGAAGTCATTCATCAGGCCGTCCCTTTCCACTGCCGCTAGAAACTTGCGCCGTAACATTTCTTTGAATACTTCCCACGAACAGCCCGCCCCTAGGCCTTCCTTTTCTCGCAACCACCAACCTTTCGCCAACCCTTTGAGTTAATAGGCGGCAAGCATCACCTTCTGGTCCTCGGTAACGCCAGAATACACAAACATCTCTTCCAATGTGATTACCCAATCATCCCAAGATCACAAAGTCTGCTTTTCCATCATAAGTCGGTGGTCCAAGTCGCTGAAACTGCGAGATGAAAGTCATCGCAGGAGGAACCACAACTGGGGGTGTCACTGCCACTGAAGGAGTCGAACTAGTGGGGCCTCTAACCGTCTCTTGTCCTCTTGGTGCCAGCCCGACATTGCTGATGACATAGCTTGGAGCTGGGACTGCACTTCCTGCACCTGCCTCGTCAAAGCCTCATTACTTTGGCGAAGACTATCCATCAGGGCATTATTCTGCGCGCCCGAAGACTCGCCCTCGGATTGGGGAGTTTGCCTTGTCACTGGACGCTTCGACATCCTATACACACGTTCACTCTTATCAAGCTCAACCCAACAAAACACACAACGGTTACGTACAGACCATACATATATATACATATGAATATCAACTGCTAACTTGCTCTGGGAGTTTGAGAATGATGGTATGCCTAACCTAAAGATGACTCACCGTCATCCCACTAACTTGTGCCTAACCAATGAATGCATGACTTTATTTGACCCAAAACCATGAGTGTACAGGTGTCATCATGTACATCTTTAGCTTGGCACGTTGTGCTCATGCAATGTTATGTTATGCGTGCTGTGCGATGCAATTTAGAAAAAGCCTTAATGCATGCCATGAGCGGTCGTACGCATCACAATGCTATGCATCCCATACTACATAGCATTGCATGCAACGAAGAAAAGAAAACGTGCTAGTCGCATCCATGTGGTAAGGTTATGCATCCCATACTACATAACCCGCACATGTTGCCCCTATGGTGGATCCATATACAACCACATATTATGCATCCCATACTACATAATATGCCCCGTATACTTCTTGTCATGCCATGAGTGTAGTGTGCGTGCTTCGGCCAAGACATATTGATGGCACCTCGGTGTGTGTATGATATGATGCTTACAACCAAAACAGAAAGTTTGCCCGACCAATTGTCAAGCAAACCTGGCTCTGATACCAACTGTCACAACCCGCATTTCCTCAACGAGTACCTCGTATCAGAGCAAGAGGAACTACGGGTTATGATGCCACGTCGTGCAGGGGATAACTGCACACGCTCAGGCAACCCTTGACGCTCACTTTATGAGTTGAAATTCAACAGTGAAATGTAAGAAAACCTTTGGATTGAATGGTCGTATCCCTCGGCCTTAGGTATCAAAAACTGTATTTGTACGCGGCGGAAATACTTTGTTTATTTATGACGATGAGCTCCTATATGCAGTCTATAGTGATACTACTATAAGAAATCCTCTTTGTTTACGTCATTTGGAAAATACGTCTTAGTTGATCAACACATGTATGCATGATATACAATAATAGATTTTGTGTAGCTTAAAAATATCTAATGCAACCTATCATAAACCCTTCCCAAAAGCAAGTAGACATTATTCCATCTAAATGAGTCATATAGCAGTCTAGTATTCATATAGTACAAGTAAAGAAAACCACCAATGGGCGCCAACAAACTGACACGAACCCATTGAGGCACATGTATGTCTGTACAACAAAGAAAAGAACTACCTCGCTACGTAAGCTCGGCTAGCTCCAAGAAACTCTGTCCACCAAACTAGCCGCTCAACCGGCTACAACCTGCACCTGAGGCATTCAAGAAAGAATACCTCAGCAATCCTTGAAGATACAATAAAAAGAAGAGCAGTATCATGAAGGGGCTTACCGACCCCGTAGCAATGTTTCATATAGTAAAGATGAGTGAACAAACAAGTGGAAAACGCACCAAACACATGCCAAACGCACCAAGTGCGTACAAGTGCAACAAGTCCTGCTCCACCCGCAGGAGAAAAAGGGCAATACACATGCCCAAATTCAGCATCTTTCGAACAAGAAACAACCAAACTAGTGAAACATAGGCAGCGGTTAAGTTCAATTCCGCAAGAGTCTTTCGGTGGCGGCCCTAAAGTGGAACGCACCATTCAAACCAGCCCAAATCGGGCCAAATGGTCTCTCATACCATAAAACAAAACCCGGTGGCCAAGGCTGAAACCACACCACCCCTTGCAGAATTCTCACACAAACGCTCCTGCCATGGTTCACAATTCGCCTCGCAAAACGCCCCATAACCCAAGCTAAACACGTTCCTTTCATCGTTCTCACGCATGACGACAAGTTGCTAGAAAAGTAATTAAGCTAATCTACATGAATTACATGATGAGGAACAAGAACAAATCACATGATTAGGCAAGAAAAAGGCTACATGAACATGAATAAATAGAGCTACATGAGTCACATGAACAAGACAAACGACATGAAGCAACCTATCATAGACTTGATAACAAAGAAAACTAAGCATGAAAATCATATTCATGGAGTATAGGAAATTCAAAAGCATAATCATAAAGCTAGTGAGGAAGAACTCAACACAAGAAGAACAAGCTAGGGAATTTGAAAGGTAAACACTAGCTATGTTGGCACAATCAAAATCAATAAAGAAGATTGGCAAGGGTGAAGAACACCGCTTGCCTGAACCGAGACGATGCCGCGACGGCTGCTCCTCTCTTTCCTTGCCTTGCTTGAGCCTTTCTCCCTTGCTTTCTCTTTGAGAATGAAGAAGAAGATGAAGAGAAGGTGAAATGAGAAGAACAATTCTCTGTTTCGGCCTTATTTCCTCCAGAACAGAGCTGGACCGTTAGATGCAGAATCAAGGAAATGAACGGCACAAAAAAACTGGAAAAAGTCGATTTTCGGGCCGGTCACGCCCGTGATGCAGGGCGTGTACCATAAGCGGCGCAGAAAGTCGGCAATTCCAAGTTTATCCACACGGTACACGGCCGGGTACACGCCCGTGACGGGTCAGTCACGCCCGTGACCTAGGGCGTGTAGCCCGTGTCTCGACACCTCGTCGACACAAAGTGTCGACACTCGACACAACTGGACACGCCCTGTGACACGCCCGTGTCACAGGCCGTGTCCCCTCTCTCGACACCCGACACTCGACACTCAACACTCGACACTCAACACTCGACACTCGACACTGCGGGACACGGCCCGTGACACGCCCGTGTCACGGGGCGTGTACCCCATTCGTCGAGCTTAACTCGACACCAGAAAATCGTCGAGTCAAGGAGGTCACGCCCAGGTCACGCCCTGGGTCACGCCCCGACACGCCCGTGTCGGGGGGCGTGTCACGCACAAAAATGACTAATTTTCCCTGTTTTGACAAATGTTCTTGTGTCGTCCTAGACCATTGTTGCCTTAAAAACTTTTTACCTTTTTTTTTTATTTTTCCTGTACCAGCAACTCACTTTCAGCAACATTTCCCGGGCGCGAAAAAGTGCAAACATTGCCTAAGAGGCCTCACCGAGTCCCCAATTTGGACTCCGGTTTGCTGGGGAATCGTGCAACTCGGCAACCAAAACAGCCACTCGCAAGCCCGCGGGGAAAAACTATGCTCGAACAACGTTCAAAGCCAACGTAACGCGCATCATGCGTACGCAATCAAAAATCCGGGGCGTTAATGTCGAGTTATGGCGTACCATACTTAAGAGAGTTGTGTAGCGTGGTAGCTAATACTAGCGATTGAGGACCATAGTCTGTGGTGGTGTGCCCATGTTTTCTGAGGGTGACATATTGGATTATCATGGTGGTGTAGAGGATCGACCTTCTGGGACTCGGGTTCTACAAGTCAGCTTTTAAGATACGTTTTTTTGACGTTCATGGGTTGAGCCAGAATACAGATGAGTCGACTGGAACAGGTCGGCTGATGCCTTGGACTAAGGCAGTGCTACATGCAAAGTTGCTTAGTGAAGTTGTTGATGTGTACAGTGAGTGCTTCATGTAGGTGGTGAATACAGATTCAAGACCAAGGTGGTAATTGTTGAATATTCGATTCAGATCCGAAACTAGTTTGCCTCCCCATTAGGTCACAAGGGGTCTCTTGTGACCTAATGGGAGGGTTATAAAAATAATCCCTTGCCCCAATTGATTGTGAGCAGGAGCCGTGTGGGAGAAGGACCGCTGTTTGGAGTGAAGTGTAGGCCTCCCTGTTCATGGGAGAATAGGAGTCGCAGCGTGAAGGAGATCGTGCTGCCCTTTCTCATGTTGAAGGGAGGAGTCGCCGCCACCTCGCTCTAGGTGCCGCAAGGGGCAGGAGACCACTGTAGAGCTGTCGTCGGTGGTTGCCAGTGGTGTAACATTTTGCGGCGGAGCCAGTGCCTTTGGTGTCGATCTCGCCTTTCCCACCTTGTTTCTTCCTCCTATGAGGAACCCTCGACGCATCACCAAGCTGCCTTGGAGATATTAGTCGCCGGTCTTAGAGGAGAGGGTTTTTACCGGTCTTGGAGGATGTGTACGTGGTGGTGGGAGTTAGTCGGCTTCACGGTCTGGACCTCTGGTTGCGGAATTTAGAGAGCCGGATTTGGACCTGATTTGTTTGGCTTAATCAGCGTTAAAGTTGATGCGGTGCGGGCGTGGTGGCGAAGGCATGCGGGAATGCAGTGTGGCCTTGACTACATTTCTCTCTCGTGGTGGGGTTTGGTGTCGATGACGTGCTCGAGTTTAGTTGGCCTCGACAGTGCTTCTTCGGCGATGGTTATCTCAACGATAGTGTTTTTTTTCCAGAAATTCCGAAGAAGCTATAAGTAAAGTAGAAAATGAACTTGACAAAAACAAAATTGGTTGCAGTTATCTCAACTAGATTTAAATATATCATCTCTACAAAAATTAATTAAATCAGTTAGCTATCACGTCTTCTTTCTCCTCTTTAAATAAAAAAAATTTAAACGTCGCCACATTTTCGGATCCTTTTTTTCCCTTATTCGGACACGATTTTTGACGTATATATGGTCGAAATTCATTGACTCGACGAGAATAATCCAAATTCACTGTCTATTTTATCAAACAATTTGGGCGAGGCCCAGGCCCCCACCGCCCCCGAAGATCTACTTATACGCTTGATCACATTGTGGCTTGCGGCCCGCATGCGCCATCGGAAGTTGTTGCATTTGCAATACTATATGTTTTGTAATACTTGAAGTGCAATTAGCAATTTTCGTTTTAGGATAATTAAAGCAATTTATGCTTTAAAATAATTAAAAATATATTAAAATGAGGCTTAAATATGATTAATTGCTGTCGATTTGAAAATGCATATGTATGCATTTATTGGTAACGCACTTAACGCCGTAACGGGATATTTGTCCTTGCGCACGTGACAAAATAAATTTGAGTGCTTTTCTGACGGCGTGCTTGTAAAAGTAAACACCAATTATAAAAATTTCGTTGTTAATTTGTTATTATTAATTAGTAATTTAAATGAACTGTGGCATTAACGATATGATATATTCCAAAGCTGTGCAATTGCTTCAAGATTCGTGGGACTTTTTAATAATTTTTTTAAAAAAATTGTTTTAATGAGGATATAAATTAATAAAATATCTTACTCAATTATTTATTTATTATAGATAAAATTATGCGAAAGCATAATAGTTCTCCACCGACGTACGCACAGATTTGATGGACTAATTTAGTAATTAATCATAATGATGATGTTTAAGCACGAGCCTTCGTTTGATGAAGCATTAATTAAGCACCTCAATTTCTCCTCTATAAATAATTGTCCATTCAGTGGTAGAACATAGTAAATTAAGTTGTAAAACCTAATCAGAGCTCAGAGAAAAATGGCCAAAGCACTCTTCCTATTGTTTGTGTTATCGAGTTTAGACCTTTCATTTTGCATGCGCTACACTCCTCTTCTGGGACAGTGCGGCCCGAGCGGTTATCTTCATGGTAGGACTGAGAATTGTAACAAGGAGAATGACTCTGACTGTTGCAAGGGTGGTCAAGAGTACCCACAATATCATTGCTCCCCAGCAATTACTGGTGAAACACATGCAACAATGACTATCAATAGTTTTGCCAAAGGGGGAGATGGTGGCGGGCCTTCGGAGTGTGATGGCAATTATCACAGCGATGAGGAGAAGGTGGTGGCGTTATCGACTGGCTGGTACAATCATGGAAGCAGGTGCTTGAAACTTATTAGGATCAACGCCAATGGAAGATCTGTGTTGGCCAAAGTTGTGGATGAGTGCGACTCAGTAAATGGTTGCGACTATAGTCACGACTTTCAGCCTCCGTGCCCTAACAACATCGTCGACGCCTCTCCCGCAGTATGGAAAGCATTACAGATCCCGAAGGATGATATCGGAGACTACCATATTACATGGTCTATGGCTTGAATACATAACTCTCGGTGCTTATATGTTATATGCCTATATAATTTGCATATATATGTAATCCAGTTCTACGCTCCATTGTGATTTGATGTTGTATTTTCCGCATCTCATTCCCCATACTATCTTATGTATGTCTAATGTCTGTATTTGTATATATTTATCCTTTGAAGTAGTTATATCTATCTTCATTTCTGTCTATTTTAAATATCTTTTAATCCGGCATAATTAACTCCGCAAATGGTCTTAAGAAGAGGTTGTTGAGTGCGCCACGTGAAATGGACGGTGGTGCTCAGCGTGCTCCTTGGTCCTGGGTGTATAAGTGGGGTGACCACTCCTCCCCTAACCGCATGATTTTGAAGTGTGACACCACAATGTTTTACAGAAACATTATCGTAAACTTCTTAAACTTCATTGAAACTCAAGATATTCTTAATGAATGCATGCCAAATTTTTGGTGTCACCATTCCACAGAGAATTTCTTATAGAAAATTTTAACCTTTCTAATTATGGAGTAATGATGCTTAACAAGTACCATCAATAATTTTTGCAATTTCTATTTAGAGTATTATTACAAGACAATAATTCTATAGCCAAAATTTACTTGTGTTAAACACTGTAGCAGATCTGCTTGTTGATGGTGGTACCTACCTCTATTGTGGTGTCTCTTCCCCAAGTTTTAGAGGCCGTGTTGGTGGCTAGCGCTCCACACAATGTTGTGTTAAAATTTTTGAAGTGAGAATGGAATGGTGCGGGCGGAATTTATTGGGCAGATCGCACAGTCCACAGAGTCCTCTTCGGCCTGACGGATAGCTTTCGGCGGGATGTCGATTTCTTCTGCGGTCTGGCTCAGCAAGCACCCTTGGTGATCCGAGCGGTTAGGCGTTGGCGGGCTCAAACGAGTCTTGTTTCATTCTTGGCCCCATGTGGTTCCCTATCCGATCTCCTCTCTGATTATGCGACTCTTGATGATGGTAGCTATGACTGCCCGAGTCAGAAGATCAGTTTGTGTGGATCAGAAATATTGAAGATGTTGTGGTGCAATTAATTAAAAGAAGATACAGATAACCATACTAAACCTTATTTAATAGTGAAATGCAAAAATATCTTGAGTATATCTAGGAATGACAAACCTATATTAAATTGGTTATGTTAGGGGATAGTTTTCGCGTTATATCTCAACAAGTGGTATCAGAGCTAGGTTCGTAGGCGGCTAATTGGACATTCGAGAAATGTTTTGACTGCGATGGGTGACGATTAGGTTCGCTCCCCATCTTTTCAAATCTGACCTCTGAATTAATCAGGTCTCCTAGTCGTGCCGTAGGCAGGGGCAGATCTAGAGAGGGGGCTCGAAGGACACTGAAACCCCCATTATTTTTCAAAATGGTTAGTGTATTTGAATTTCTCTCGTCGAGACAATGAAATTGATTATTTATACTTCAAAAACGGTTGTCAGATGAGGGAGAAACAACTCCGATAAGATGAAAATGTTCAAAAAATTTTGAAAGAAGTTCATGGCTATCCCTTATGTTTGTTAAAAATTTTAGAACTCAATAACGCATTTAAAAAAAATTATGCATCCTCATTATCAATTTATGCACCCCCATTATTAATTTTTTGGATCCGCTACTGGCCGTAGGACAACCATGACAGGGAAGAACGTGAATCTCAACAGTGTTTCTTTGAAGAAGTGCGACAGTGACGAGTTTGACCTATGACAGGTGATACTGCATGAAATGATCTTGATAACCGCAAATATGTTACAGGGAGGTGATTATCTGTGGGAACACAAGACATGTTCAAATAGGTTTTTGTGTCAGTTAGAGGCAGCTTATACAGAGACGGATGAAGACGTGAAGACCAGTTTCACTTCTTACCACGCTCACCTTTTTGTACCTGGCCTTAGTGACGATGCTTCAGTATAAGAAGGATATAGTGGACTTGGTGTAGGTCACAATCAGAGTGCTATCCAGACAGATGTTAGTGAGTCATACACCTGAGGGCGGTCACATTTTGGCAGCAGGGAATGGGTAAGGTGAGGCAGTTTGGCAAGAGAGTGAGTGGAGCACGATCTCGATCTGGGCCAAAGGAGGATATGGTATTTTACCAGTGCAGTCACACACGAGGTCGAGTTCGCAATGTGCAAAGGGACCTCAAGGCCAGGGTGAGGACATGTTGACAGCTTGGTCAGAATGCAAAGTGATGATGTCATCACCATCACTGAGATTAAGAGCGACACTGGAGGTAGATGTTTGGATTCAGGTGGCTACAGTTGGGTGGCCCGAGGTAGAGCCATGATGGTCGAGTGATGGCGTACCATACTTAAGAGAGTTGTGTAGCGTGGTAGTTTATACTGGCGATTGAGGACCATAGTCTGTGGTGGTGTGCCCATGTTTTCTGAGGCTGACATAGTGGATTATCATGATGGTGGAGAGGATCGACCTTCTGAGACTTGGGTTCTACAAGTCAGTTTTTAAGATATATTTTTTTGACGTTCATGGGTTGAGCTAGAGCACAGATGAGTCGACTGGAATAGGTCGGCTGATGCCTTGGACTGAGGCAGTGCTACATGCAAAGTTGCTTAGTGAAGTTATTGATGTCTGCAGTGAGTGCTTCGTGTAGGTGGTGAATACGGATTCAAGACCAAGGTGATAATTGTTGAATATTTGATTCAGATCCGAAACTAGTTTGCTTCCCCATTAGGTCTCTTGTGACCTAATGGGAGGATTATAAAAATAATTCCTTGCCCCAATTGATTGTGAGCAGGAGCCGTCTAGGAGGATCGCTGTTTGGAGTGAAGTGTCGGCCTCCCTGTTCATGGGAGAATATGAGTCGTCACGTGAAGGAGATCGTGCTTCCCTTTCTCATGTTGAAGGGAGGAGTCGCCGCCGCCTCGCTCTGGCTGCCGCAAGGGGTAGGATACCACTGTAGAGGTGTTGTCTGTGGTTGGTGGTGCTGTAACATTTTTGCGGCGGAGCCAGTGCCTTTGGTGTCGATCTCGCCTTTGCCACCTTGTTTCTTCCTCCTATGAGGAAACCTCGACGCATCCCCCAGCTGCCTTGTAGATTTAGTCACCGGTCTTAGAGAAGAGGGTCTTTGACGGTCTTGGAGGATGTGTACGTGGTGGTGGGGAGTTAGTCGGCTTCACGGTCAGGACCTTTGGTTGCGGTGTTTTAAAGAGAGGATCTGGACCTGACTTGTTGGCTTAATCAGCATTAAAGTTGATGCGGTGGGCGGGCGTGGTGGCGAAGTCATGCAGGAGTGCAGTGTGGCCTTGACGATGTTTCTCTCCCGTGGTGGGGATTGGTGTCAATGGCGTGCTCGAGTTTAGTTGGCCTTGACAGTGCTTCTTCTTTGGTGGTTATCTCAAAGAGTGTTTTTTTCCAGAAATTCCGAAGAAGCTATAAGTAAAGAAGAAAATGAACTTGACAAAAACAAAATTGGTTGCACTTATCTCAACTAGATTTATATATATCATCTCTACAAAAATTCATTAAATCAGTTAGCTATCACGTCATGTTTCTCCTCTTCAAATAAAAAAAATTAAACGTCATCACATTTTTGGATCCTTTTCTCCCTTATTCGGACACGATTTTTGACGTATATATAGTCAAAATTCACTGGCTCGACCAGAATAATCCAAATTCACCATCTGTTTTATCAAAAAATTTGGGCGGGGCCCGGGCCCCCACAGCCCCCGTAGGTCTACCTCAACGCTTGATCACATTCTGGCTTGCTTCCCGCATATGCCATCAGAAGTTGTTGCATTTGCAATACTATATATTTTATAATAACTGAAGTGCAATTAGCGCTTTTCGGTTTAGGATAATTAATGCAATTTATGCTTTAAAATAATTAAAAATATATTAAAATAGGACTTAAATAAAAATTTCTTGTATATTATCGTTGTTAATTTGTCATTATTAATTAGTAATTTAAATGAACCGTGTCATTAACGATATGATATATTTCAAAGCTGTGATATTACTTCAAGATTCGTGAGACTTTGAAATAATTTTAAAAAAGAATTTGTTTTAATGTCCGCCTGAACCCTCAATGAGGATATAAATTAATAAAATACTTACTCAATTATTTATTTATTATAGATAAAATTATGCGACAGCATAATAGTTCTCCACCAACGTACGCACAGCTTTGATGGACTAATTTAGCAATTAATCATAATGATGATGTTTAAGCACGAGCCTTCGTTTGATGAAGCATTAATTAAGCACCTCAATTTCTCCTCTATAAATAGTTGGCCATTCAGTGGTAGAACATAATAAATTAAGTTGTAAAATCTAATCAGAGCTCAGAGAAAAATGGCCAAAGCACTCTTCCCAGTGTTTGTGTTATCGAGTTTAGAACTTTCTTTTTGCATGCGCTACACTCCTCTTCTAGGACAGTGCGGCCCGAGCGGTTATCTTCACGGTAGGACTGAGAATTGTAACAAGGAGAACAACTCTGACTGTTGCAAGGGTGGTCAAGAGTACCCACAATATCATTGCTCCCCAGCAATTACCGGTGAAACACATGCAACAATGACTATCAATAGTTTTGCCAAAGGGGGAGATGGTGGCGGCCCTTCAGAGTGTGATGGCAATTATCACAGCGATGAGGAGAAGGTGGTGGCACTATCGACTGGCTGGTACAATCATGGGAGCAGGTGCTTGAAACATATTAGGATCAACGCCAATGGAAGATCTTTGTTGGCCAAAGTTGTGGATGAGTGCGACTCAGTAAATGGTTGCGACTATACTCATGACTTTCAACCTCCGTGCCGTAACAATATCGTCTGTTATGTTTTATGATGCTCCACCGGACCGGTCCAGCCGGACCGGTCCGGTTCTGTTATTTGATTATATATAGACTTGCACAGGAAGAAAGAGTAGAACCCGATCCAGATATCCCCGATCTTTTCTCCTATCCCTAACACAGAGCGGACGGCGGCATCGGGGAGGCGGCATCACGAGCGGATCGCGATCGGTAGGAGCCGGCAGCTTCGGAGCAATCGCCGACGGCATCGTGCGCTAGTGGTGGCGGCGGCTTCGGCAGGGAGGAAGCAGCAGCGGCGGCGGCGGGCTCTCCAGCGAAGGCCGACGGTTCTTCTAGGGCAGCTTCTCCTTCGGCGACGACAAGATCGAGGGCGGCCTCCTTCTGCGGCGGCATAGGGCCCGATCTTGGGCTTCTCCTCCAGCAATAGAGTTCGGCGGTTCTTCTCCGGCAAGAGATCGGGGTTTATACCCGATCTACAGTTCCTTCCGCGACGGCCGGTGGTTTCCAGAGTTTCTTCTCCGGCGACAGCAGCGCAGCGGCAAGCCCGGTATAGGGCTACCTTCTCCGGCGATCTTGCAGATCCGTCAGCGGCAAGAACGACAAAGAAAAGGAAGAAGAGGTGAGCGGCGGGCTTGCCTTCTCCGGCGGCGACTTCGGAGATCCGCCGACGGCAGCAGCGGCGGCAGCCCGTCCGGTGCTCCATTCTTCAGTGACAGCACCGATCAGAGGAGGAGGACAGCAGTGCCTAGGGGAGTTTTCTTCCCTCAATTTTTTCCTTTGTTGTTCTTGTTTTTCCTATACTAGGTTAGTGTCGATCCGTTCAGGATCGTTGAGTGGCTGTGTTGTAATCGGATTGGTTTTTTTTCGATTAGTGGATCCGGCGCGCTCTCCCCGTGGATGTAGGAGCTTAACTCCGAACCACATATATCTCTTGTCGTCTGTGTTTTTTCTGTGTTTTGGAAACTCGAAATGTGTTTGGTGCGCGCCATTATTTGCTCAATATTTTTGCTTCCGTTGCTATTGTCCGCGACGAGTTCCGTACTCGCGGGCAGGTGCCATTTGCACAACAATTGGTATCAGAGGGAGGTTCGACCTTCGGACCAGTGAGCAAATTCAATGGCGGCCAAATTCGAGGTTCCAAAATACGATGGGCGGATCGATTTCGGTCTTTGGCAAAAGCGCATAAAGGCCGTACTCGTTCAGCAGGGTCTTCACAAGGCACTCTTGGAAAGGAGAAGGCTAAGGTGAAAGACGACGACGAGTGGGATGAGCTGGACCTCAAGGCCATCAGCACCATACAGCTGTGTTTGGCAGACGAGGTCATGTACAACGTTATCGAGGCGGAAACTACGGTGGACTTGTGGAGGAAGCTCGAGGAGCTCTACATGTCCAGGTCGCTCACAAACAAGCTGTACGTGAAGAAGCAGTTGTACAGCTTGAGGATGTCCGAGGGAACGCAGTTGTTGGACCATATTGAATGTGTTCAACAAGCTGGTATCCCAGTTGCGGAGTATGGATGTGAAGGTCGAGGAGGAAGATCAGGCTCTTCTCCTCTTGTCCTCACTCCCGAGGTCGTTCGATCATTTAGTTACCACCATGTTGTATGGGAGGGATACCCTTAAGATGGAGGAAGTCGTGACGATGCTTCTCTCTAATGAGAAGAGGAGCAGTTCCGGATCGAGTGCGAGCGAGGGTCTGCTCGTGAAGAGCAGAGACCCATCCCAAGGGAGATCGAGAGGGGGAGGCAAGGAGGATGATCGACCTAGGTCCAGGGGTAGATGTTACTACTGCAAGGAGGAGGGACATTGGAAGGCCAACTGCCCAGTGAGGAAACTCAAGGGCAAAGAATCTGTGCCTCAGCAGGCTACAGTGGCATCCGAGTGCGTGAGTGATGATGACGTTCTGCACGTTTCACAAAGCCGCGACGTGGTAGTCGGGACCACAGATTCCTGGATCATGGATACAGGATGTTCGTTCAACATGTGCCCGAACATTGAATGGTTCTCCAGTATTAGGCACTGTGGAGGTGGTCGTGTTCGGATGGGGAACCGGTCAGAGTGCGAGATATCGGGAGTCGGGAGCATCAGGATTAGGATGTTCGATGGAGTGGTTAGGACCCTCACCGACGTTCGATATGTGCCCGAGTTGAGGAAGAGCTTGCTTTCTCTAGGCACTCTGGAGGCTGCCGGGTATTCTTATACCAGTAGCAGCGGGTATTTGGAGGTCAGGAGAGGCGCACAGACAGTCTTGAGAGGAGGAGCGTTCAGGATCGCTCTATAGACTGATTGGCACCACGATTGCCCGGGGAGATGCGAGGAGAGAGGTCAAACCGTCTCTCGAGCTACAGGATACGGTAGCGTATGCATTTCAGGCGATCTCCTCAGATCGCGATTCCTTCGATAGAGCTTTAGAGAGCAGAGACCGTTCTCAGCGAAAAGCTAGGAAGGACCAGCGGAGGAGCGGGGCAGGATTCGTGGCAAGGGCGTGTGCACGGAGAGAGGACCTTGGCGGAGGTAGAATCTTCGCAGCCGTAGAGGAGACGGGTAGAGAGTCATCTCAGGAGTACCACAGACACCGCGAGAGGAGCCATCAGGCTCAGAGGTCTCACCGAGGAACTTAGGATCACTCAGGAGAAGGTGGAGTTGCACAGTGAGAGTTCGAGTGCGATTCGTCTTGCAGTAGACCCGGTCTATCGTGCAAGGACGAAGCACGTCGACTGCGTCACCGGGAGTTGAGGAGTTCGCTCGAGGTGGAGGCGTGATATTGCGGGAGATTCCTACGGAGGAATGCGTTCCGAGCATGCGGGAGAAATCAGTGAGGCGAGTCAAGTTTGACTTGACTCAGACTGCTGCACGTTGATCGTGCCGGCCCCAGGGAGAGGGGGCTTGTAGTCGCCAGTAGGGGGTCTGCGTGTTTTTAGGCGATATTCGTGTTCGTGGAGCATCAAGGTGGAGATTGTTATGTTTTATGATGCTCCACCGGACCGGTCCAGCCGGACCGGTCCGGTTCTGTTATTTGATTATATATAGACTTGCACAGGAAGAAAGAGTAGAACCCGATCCAGATATCCCCGATCTTTTCTCCTATCCCTAACACAGAGCGGACGTCGGCATCGGGGAGGCGGCATCACGAGCGGCATCGCGATCGGTAGGAGCCGGCAGCTTCGGAGCAATCGCCGGCGACATCGTGCGCTAGTGGTGGCGGCGGCTTCGGCAGGGAGGAAGAGCAGCGGCGGGCTCTCCAGCGAAGGCCGACGGTTCCTAGGGCAGCTTCTCCTTCGGCGACGGCAAGATCGAGGGCGGCCTCCTTCTGCGGCGGCATAGGGCCCGATCTTGGGCTCTCCTCCAGCAATAGAGTTCGGCGGTTCTTCTCCGGCAAGAGATCGGGGTTATACCCGATCTACAGTCCTTTCCGGCGACGGCCGGTGTTTCCAGAGTTTCTTCTCCGCGACAGCAGCGCAGCGGCAAGCCCAGTATAGGGCTACCTTCTCCGGCGATCTTGCAGATCCGGCAGCGGCAAGAACGGCAAAGAAAAGAAGAAGAGGTGAGCGGCGGGCTTGCCTTCTCCGGCGGCGACTTCGGAGATCCGCCGACGGCAGCAGCGGCGGCAGCCCGGTCCGGTGCTCCATTCTTCAGTGACAGCACCGATCAGAGGAGGAGGACAGCAGTGCCTAGGGGAGTTTTCTTCCCTCAATTTTTTCCTTTGTTGTTCTTGTTTTTCCTATACTAGGTTAGTGTCGATCCGTTCAGGATCGTTGAGTGGCTGTGTTGTAATCGGATTGGTTTTTTTTCGATTAGTGGATCCGGCGCGCTCTCCCCGTGGATGTAGGAGCTTAACTCCAAACCACGTATATCTCTTGTCGTCTGTGTTTTTTCTGTGTTTTGGAAACTCGAACTGTGTTTGGTGCGCGCCATTATTTGCTCAATATTTTTGCTTCCGTTGCTATTGTCCGCGACGAGTTCCGTACTCGCGGGCAGGTGCCATTTGCACAACATATCGTCGACGCCTCTCCCGCGGTATGGAAAGCATTAGATATCCCAAAAGGATGATATTGGGGACTACCAAATAACATGGTCTATGGCTTAAATACATAACTCTCGGTGCTTATAAGTTATATGTGTGTATATTTTGCATATATATGTACATGTTTTATAAATCCATTTCTACGATCCATTGTGATTCGATGTTGTATTTTCCACATCTCATTTCCAATCCTATCTTATGTATGTCTATTGTCTATATTTGTATATATTTATTCATTTAAGTAGTTATATCTCTCTTTATGTCTGTCTACTTTAAATCTCAAGCATAAATATAAATTTGTCAAACTTCACCAAAACATATATAGAGTTAATTTTATCTACTTCTAATAGTTTTTGGCTGTCAATTATGAATGAATTAGGTGTAAAAACAGTGTCAATAATTTTTGCAAAAGAAGAAAATATATGGCTACGAGATTTCTATTCATAGTACGTGCTATTATAATTCTATATACTCAAAATTTGTTAGGGTTAAGTCGTCTAATTCATTTTTGAATTCCATTCCTCATGCTTTCTTAGAATTTGAAAATTCAAAACCTTCTCTAAATGTATTCAAATAAATTGCAATGACAAGAGAATGACTCTTTGTACTGCAAATATGGTGATGACTGATGACTACTCTCAATATGTTTGCTCCCCACCAATTACAGGTGAAATAAGTGCAACTATTATTGTTTTGGTTCGATTCCATATATAGACATTTACACACACACATATATATATATATAGAGAGAGAGATATTTTTCCTCCTATTCAAGTTGAGGTAAAAATAGAAAACATAGCCTTTTATATTAGTTGTGTAAGTTGAGTTGAGTCGGCTCGAAAGCTCGATGAGCCGGCTCACGAGCTTTTTTTAATTAAATAATATATAGATTATTAGTATTAAATATTTTAATATATTATAATATTAATATAATATTATTAAAATAATAGTTTTATATTATTAACATAATGTTAAGTTCGAGCCGAGCACGAGCTCGAGCTTGAACCGTGCTCGCCGAGCTCGAGCTCGAGCCTTTTAAAATAGGCTCGTCGAGCTCGAGCTCAAAAAAAGAAGCTCGAGTTCGAGCTTGAGCCAGCTCTTTTTGATGAGCTTGAATTGTTTGCAGCCCTATTTTATATATTCTCTTGAATTTTAAAAGGCAACTGTCACCTATATTTTGAGAAATAAAAAATGCCCCTTCTATTCACGTTTAGAAGGCAAGGAGCCGGCTGAGTAAAAAAAAACCATCTCCCGTGCGCCGTAGAAGGAGAGCTTCCTATGTGTTCGTGAGGAGGAACCGGTCGTGAGGAGATATAGCCGCCCCTGGCCCGTGTTGAAGGAATGTCGCCGCCGCTGCTGGTTGCCGGTAGTGGGACCCAGTGCGGCAGCATCGGCGTTGTTGATGCCGATCTCGCCTTATTTTTTCCTCCCATGTGGAACCCTCGACGCATCCCTCGGTCTTGAAGATGATAGTCGTCGGTCTTGGAGTAGAGGGTGTTGGCCGGCCTTGGAGGAGATGATGTGATGCCAGCGTGGCAGCGAAGGTTTGCGGTGGTGCGGTGGCCTTGACGAAGTTTCTCTTCGGCGGTGCGGGCGTGGCGGCAAAGACATGCGGGAGTGCAGGGACCTTGATGGTGTTGGACTTTGTTTGTGTTGACCAAGTCAATATTTGGATTTTAATATTTGATGTATGAATAATTAATTAATAGGAGAGATAGTGTGTATTAAATAGGAGAGAGAAAGTGATTGGTTTTGTTTGCCTATAAATAGACATGTATGTAGTTCATTTGAGATTGATGAAATAGTGAAATTCCTCCTCATTTCCGTTTTAGAGAGAGAGTGAGGAGCGCCGCAGCGCTAAGCTTTTGTAGTTTTTGCCGAGCGGTAAGGAGGAGTAGCCGGGAGGTCTGTTGTGCTCGCTGCCGGGCGAGACAGGAACTGTGCCGTGCGAGTAGGCGCACCAAGCCGCCGGGCGTGTTGGCGGTCTTGCGGGTGAGAGGTCTCGCGTATTGGCGGTCTAACGGTTGAGAGGTCTCGCGTGTGGCAGTCTCGCGGGTGTGGAGATCTAGCCGCGAGTGGAGTGTTATCTCGCCTACGGGGGGATCTCGCCAAGTTTAGCCGCGCGACTTGGCGGTCTCGCCAAGTTGGTCCCGCCGACTACATTTGTGGTGGTGTGCTTGTTTCGAACTGGGTTTGATTTGTGTGGAGAAGGAAGCCACCCACGTTTTCCAACAGATGGTGTTTCTCTCCGGTGGTGCGGTTTGGTGTCGATGGCGTGCGTGCGTGCAGTTGGCTTCGACCGTGCTTCTCCGTTGGTGGCGGGTAGTTTGGTCGTCATCGGACGACGAAGGTTCTCGGTGAACCTTGTGCGTCCGCCGTGCTAGAGGATTGCAGTCCAGATTATTCTCTCTCCCGCGTATCGAGCAAGTCCGGCTAGCTCCTCCGTGATGCATTCTGTAACGCACGTCGGTACATTTCTTCATATATTAATATTGCAGTTACATTATTTATGTATGCAAAGATTTATTCAGATTTATGCGTTCATATACTTTGCATTAAATTAATTGTGTCTAGAGAATAGTTGTTGCATTATATCGCAACAACCATGACTTTTAATAATTTTGTCAAACACCGTGATGATGGTGGCCGTTCAAAGTGTGATGGCCATTACCATAGTATAGAGGAGAGAGTGATAGCTTTGTCGACTGACTGGTATAATCACAAGGGTAGATGCATGAAAAATATCAGAATAAGTGCCAATGAAAGATCCGTTTTGACTAAAGTTGTGAATGAGTGTGACTTGATCATGCAATGATGAGCATGACTTCACCGACCCCAGCGACTGTATAGCCACCACGTGGCAAAATGATAATAGCTATGGTGAATAAAGCCTCCCCTGACTGTACATCATGCTATAATTTCTACGACGTTCTCTCTGTGTGTGCTGTGAGCATTGATGAGGATCCCGGAGCTGCGGCTGAAATGGAAACTACCATATAACACGGTCTGATGTTTGAATATATAACTTGGTGGTAGCTCTTGTTGAGATCATGCCACCTCATCGATCTGTGGGAGTCCATGATTTCTAATCCGGTAAAAATTTATTTTAGGAAGATCATTAAGGGAGAATAAATCTCCGGGCTGACCTTCCCCTTTTGTGTATGCCAAACCTGGCAACTGCTGCTCCTCCTTGCTGTTATAAAAGGAGGAGGGGGCGGTGATCTTTAACCCCGATTCAGATTCAATTCGAGAGATCCAAAAACAGAGGCTTGAGAGAGAAAGTGTTCGGGCTGTTGGTGTTCTCAAACCGGCGGCCTCAGGCGCGAGCGGCGGCGGCATCAGGTGTGCTGCGGCAAGGGGCGATGACTCCAAGCGGAGCTAACGGAGGCGGCATTCGGTCGGATCTAGTCGGATCGACATCGGGCCAGGCTTGTCCCGGTGGCCGGCTTCCAGCAGTGGTTCCAGACGGCGGCGGCGCAGAGATCCAGTCGGGTAACTCCGGCTTCAGGCGTACAGAGCAGGCGGCGGTTCCAACGAAGAAGGAGAATAGCATCACTGTCGCTCGACGACAGCTCCTATTTCAGTTTTTTGGTTTTGTCTTTATTGATTGTCCTTTACGGTGTTTGTTGTAATCTATAACTGCTCATCATTATAGTGGATCTTTTCAGACGCGGTCTCCCCGCTGACGTATGAGCTCCTCTCTGAATCACATAAATTTTATTTGTCGTCTGTGTGTGATTGAAATCTCGCTATATTTATATTTTGCTGATTGTTTTTTGTTTGACCTTTACGGTCTTTTTTGAAATCTCGCTCTGTTTATTATTTGTCGTCCGTGGATTTGTTCGTAAAGAACAAAGAACCGATCAGAGGGAGATCGCGAGACAAAAGGAAAAAGGTCAATCGACCTAGGTCCAAGTCTAGGGACAAGAAGAATCAGTGTCACTACTGCAAAGAAGAAGGACACTGGAAAAATAATTGTCTGAAGAAAAAGGAGAAAGAGAAGAATCATGCACCACTGCATGCGGTTACGGCTTTAGACCTAGAGAGCGAAGCTGACGTACTCCATGTTCAATCTACCCTCGACTCCACCGACACTTGGATCATGGATACGGGATGCTTGTATCACATGTGCCCGAACATAAAATGGTTAACTAGCTTCAGACAATGTGACAGTGGTCGTGTTTTGATGAGAAACGACTCAGAATGCATGACACACGGGATCGACAGCATCCGAATAAAAATGTTCTACAGACCAATCAGAACCCTTACAGATGTATGGTACGTGCCCGATCTGAGGAAGAGTCTCATTTCTCTTGGTACTCTGGAGGCGGCCAGATACTCTTACACCGGCGAAGGCGGATATCTGAAGGTCAAGAGAGGCGCTCTGGTGGTTATTTTGAAAGGAGAGCACTCTGGTACTCTCTACAGACTGATCGACACCACAATTGTCGGTGATGCAGCAGTTGTTGCGACGTCAGATGAGGACTCGTCTCTGCTGTGGCATGTCAGGCTTGGCCACATGAGCGAGAGAGGACTGCTGGAGCTTCACAAGAAGGGACTACTGAAAGTGGTCAAGACTTGTATGTAAGACTTCTGCGAGACGTGCGTTCTCGGGAAGCAGTGTAAGGTGGAGTTCGTAACATCAACAAAGCGGAGTAAGCTGACACTGGATTATATACACATAGATGTTTGGGGGCCTGCCCCAGAGCCTTCGTTTGGAGGCGCTAGATACTTTGTGACCTTCATCGACGACTTCTCAAGGAAGGTATGGATTTACTTTCTGAAGCATAAATTTCATGTCTTCGAGAAGTTCAAAATCTGGAAGACGAAAGTGGAGAAGCAGACCGAGAAGAGAGGAAATATCTCAGATCTGACAATGGCGGTGAATACACCTCATCGGAGTTCCAGACATACTATAATCAGGAGGGCATCACCCGCCATCTCATTATTCCCGACACACCGCAGTAAAATGGTGCGTAGAAAGAATGAATAGGACGCTGCTGGAGAGAGCTCGGTGTATGCGTCTATTTGCTGGCCTACCTAAGTCATTCTGGGTCGAAGCAATCAATACGGCATGTTATCTGGTGAATCGATCTCCATCGATGTCACTGGATCTGAAGTCACCACAGGAAGTTTGGTTAGGTAAACCAGTTGACTACTCTCATATCCACATCTTTGGTTTTCCTATGTACACCCTAGTGCGGGACTCAGAACGGACAAAGCTAGATGTTAAGTCCAAGAGGTGTATTTATCTGGGCCAAAAGTCCAGCACGAAGGGGTTCAAGCTCTGGAACCCTGAAACCAAGAAGGTGGAGGTGAAGCGTGACGTCATCTTAAATGAGGCATCTATGCTTAAGAAGTCTCAATCTCATTCCAAAGAAGGGGAGAAGTCTTCAGTCACACCACTAGAGGTGGAGCTGGAAGGAAACAACAAAGCTGACGATCATGGTGATTCCTCCGACCCGGAGGATGCTGATACTGTGCAACCTACTGGAGTTGTACTCTATTGCAAGATAAAGGGCAAGGAGAGAGTTCTGACTACCTCTTAGGCTACAGGACACTGTAGCATATGTTTTTTAATTAGGTGATACCCTCTGACCCTAGGTCTTATCAAGAAGCTATGAAAAGCAGTGACAACTCTCAATGGAAAACAGCTATGCTGGAGGAGATGGACTGAGCTGCAGCTTAGTTGGTGATGAGGGAGTGGTGGAAAGCTCTCTTATCAAGGTCCTGGGTTCGAGACCTAGTGGCAACAACCTACCTTGCTGATAAATAGGCCGGAGAGGGGTTGGGGTGCATGGCCTGCAGGCTTGAATGTGATAGGCTGACTACCAGTAGTGGGCCCGAGTCTGGACTCTGGTAGGCCGGCGGTCCAGCGGGTTCCCATGGGATGGGCCTGGACCGTTACAAAAAACCCAATATGAAAGTTTACATACCTCAGCCTCTGTTGAGGGGAGGGGACCACCCTAAGTCCATAGTGCACTTTTAATCAAAGATGCCCTCTTAAGGCCAAACTAGGGTGTGGTGATTCCCTAACCAAAACCTATCCAAATGTGCTCAAATTTTTTACATAACTAGGTCTGGAATCCAGGGACCACTCCCCAAAATTTGGGAGGGTTTGGAGGTCATTTGACCACTTAATTAAATTACCCTACCTTTATTAAATAAAATAAAAAACTTTAGGAAAAGTGTGTTCAAAAATTCTGAGTTTTAGGCAGGCCCTAGGTATAGCTAGGTTAGGCTCCTTGCCAAAATTTCAATTGATTTGGGCTAGGGATGAAGTGTGGGCACTCAGTTTAATGGCTGCATAGCCCTAAGGGTATGTCCCACCAAAATGGGTGCCCTGGTCAAACCAGGCACCCAAATTAGTCCAAACCAATTTTAAAGTAAACTAGACCCAAGGGTCTACAAATTCTCTGTTGACCAATTTCTTATACAGTGCATCTATCTATTTTTTAAAAAATAGAACATTAAATGGTAATAGTGTGACAGAAATCATAAAAATGAATATTTAAACCATAGTTTCTAAATCAGATTTGCACGAATCTTGGCGCGGTTATTGACTGGATCCATTCATCTTCCCCGTTCAGCCAACGGTTCCGATTGATCCCGCCTGGAGCATTTTCCAAACGCCACCGCCGGCGATCCGGCCGCCTCCCTGGCCAGCCACCACCACCACCACCTCCGTTGAGGTGGTGGTCGTCGCCAGGCGGAGGCTTGGCCGCCAGAAGCCCTTTTTCCGACGGTTATAGCAGGAGAGTTTCTTGCCGAAAAACCATGAAAACTTGGATTTGATCGGGCTCAATTGAGCCCGAACCTTGAACCTAAGGAGTCATATGATCTACCCGAGAGTTAAGGAGAGGGGGAGGACCTTCCTGGCGGCCTGGATGCGGGAAGAGCGGCGGGATGCCATTGTTGACGGCGGCGGCGCTCGGCTTCTGCAACAGTACAGTGGGACAGCCCGTCTCCTCCAGGTAAACGCTCGAAAATGTTCCCCTTTGCCCACTGATGGTGTTTAAATGGCAATTGGGGAAGGGGGTGGCTGGTTCTTCAATGGCCATCAACACCATTTATGGTGTGGCTCGGGTAGAGTGGAGGGGGGCTGAATCCACCCCTTGGTGGCCGGGAAACGGCTGGAATCAACTCCTCTTCCCTAGAGGAGTTGATTGAAGCCATTAAGAGGTGGCTGTTAGCCTCCCTTGGCCGGCTCCACTCTCCCCCTTCCTCTCCCCCATCTTCTCTCTCCTCCATTAACATGGAGGGGAGCTCCCTTCTCTCTCCTAGTCACCCCTGGTTGACTGGTCAACTCCATTAGCTAAGAGCAGCCCACCTAGTCACCCCTGCGACCATACCAGCACTAGAGCACCGGATCCCATCAGAACTCCGCAGTTAAGCGTGCTTGGGCGAGAGTTATAACACCTCCCCTGTAGTGGACGTATAATATGGGTCCGGCCGGGGCCCCACAACATACGAACGCCACAGCTTTAGTATTATAAGTTGATATAGCTACCCAAACTCAAAAACACTTGCACAACACAGCGGAAAACCAAGCACAACTAGAAGTTATCCACTAACCAAAAGAGTAAACAAATGGCCTTAAGGCCTTACATCAAATGTCCAAAAGTAAATAGTACATCAAACATGATTGTGCATAGCACTCCTAGTCTACCTCGGCATGCAAGTCGGACAAAAGAGTCTCAAACAAACATCATCAAAAATATAGTGCTACAAAAGAGGGAAAAACACTTCATGGGGCTTAGGCCTTTATGGCCGGCGTGCTAGCTTCTGCATGCGATCCTTGCCC
Source organism: Platanthera guangdongensis (assembly GCA_039583875.1). Taxonomy (NCBI): domain Eukaryota; kingdom Viridiplantae; phylum Streptophyta; class Magnoliopsida; order Asparagales; family Orchidaceae; genus Platanthera; species Platanthera guangdongensis. The sequence goes on from CM077152.1 coordinate 23,543,910, forward strand.
TGTAAAAATTATTAGTAACGTGGGTCATCAAAGGCTGACCTCAAACTGTGTAACAACACATCTCCTCCCGGCCGCCCCTAACGGACCCCGGGAACCCTCCAACCTGCAAGTCAGCACTTCATATGCAAATAAACATCTATAAATAGGAAAGCATTAAAACCGGCTTGGATGTCTCAATCATCAAACATGTTCTCTATTGGTTGAGCATATAAAGTAAGGGGCCTACTATGCAACATGAATGCAACACTCGGGCTTCACCCAAGGTACCCTACAGCGTATGCATCTAGCACAACATCACATCATTTGGGTACTCACGTTTCCCCAATTGGCATAAAGCCGCAAACACTAAGGGAGTCACCTCTCCCTTAAGCGGCGCATAGGCCGCCACAAGGAATTCTTGCCAAGGCCCCACCCGCTCGTGGGCTTAGCCCCGGGCTTGCCTGCAAGCTCTGACGTCTCATGTCAGGATTCCAACAAACACAGACCGACCGATTCTAAGAAGCCTTTGTTGAAGTTGGTGACCGGGCGGTCTGGCGGTTTGTCTTGGCGGGTTGAAGACCGCGCGGTCTGGCAGTTTGTCTCAGTCGGCTTGGAGACTGGGCGGTCTGGCGGTCTTCCCTGGCAGTCTCTCTTCCTCTCTAGTGGTAGCCGTGCGGTTAGCCCTGCTGTCTAACCGCGCGGCTTGTGCGGTTTGTTTTGTATAGTCCGCTTGTCCTGTAAATTATAGTCCCACATCTCTTATTTGTATTCTCTCATCTCTCCTCCATTCTATATAAAGGAGGGCATACCTTTGTAATAGATATCTTTTTTTGGATAATAAAATTTCAATTATTCAAAAGTTTATTCGCTGTTCTCTACTTTTCGCTTCTTTTCTCTACTTTCTAACATGGTATTAGAGGACACGGTCATTTCCTCCTGATTCTGTGCGCCCTCTGTTGTTCGCGGCTTGTTTTCAGCATTCTGCGACTTGGCTTCTCTCTGTCCGCGCGCGCTTGTTTCTATCCGCGCGGCTTGTTTCTGTCCGCTGCCCTGTTCGCACGGCTTGCTTCTTCTTCTCTTCTCCTACTGATCTTTGCCGCGGCGACCTGTTTCCTTGTCGCCGCGCTCCTTGCTCTTTCCTCCCGCTCCGACTTCCTAGTCGTTGCGGTCTGTCCCTATCCGCGTGTGTTGTCTCTCTACTCGCGGCTTGCTGCTGTGATCTGCCTGACCGTGTGGGTTGTTCCTTTCTCACCCGCCTCTTGGTCGCGGTCACCAGCTCTTCTCCTCTCTTCTGTTCGCTCGGCCTTTTTAGTCCGCGCGACCTCTTCCCCGCTGTGCCTTTGACCGCCTTCTCGCAGCTGCTGTGTTCTGCCTGACCGTGCGGGTTATTCCTTTCTACCCGCATCTTGGTCGCGGTCACCTGCTCTTCTCTTCTCTTCTGTTCGCTCGGTCTTCTCGTCCGCGCGACCTCTTCCCCGCTGGACCTTTGCCTACTTTTTCGCCGCTTTCTTCTTGTTGCCTTCTACCCGCTCCTGCTTGCTAGTCGCCTCGGTCTCATCTTTGGCCGCGCGACTTGTTCTCCTCTGTTCGCCCGACTTTTTTAGGTCGTGCGACTTCTTTCCCTCTGCTTTGCTCGGCTTCTTGGAAGCGGCCTTTCTAGCCGCCCGACCTATTTTTCTGTCGCCCGGCTTGGTGCTCTATTCTCTTCTCGCGGCTTGTTCTTCTCGTAGCGGTTTGCTACTCTCTTGCTTCCATGACTTTCCTCTCCTCCAGCCCGTCAGCCTCCGTGGTCACCTCTTCTGGTAGTGCTCATGTTGTGACTCGCGGACGATGGCTCATCGACTCTGGTGCAACAAGTCATATGACAGGCAACCCTCAATTTTTCTCTCTTCTTGACACACAGGCTCAGTTGCCCCCCGTCATTGTCGTTGATGGATCTCCCTCCCCGGTCCATGGGACGGGCATGGTTCAAGTCACTCCGCCTCTCTGCTTGGCTGATACCCTCTATGTGCCCAAGTTTCCGTGCAATTTATTATCGGTTACTTCTTTATGCAAGCAACTACAGTGTTCTGTCACATTCACCCCTACTCTTGTGCTTTTCAGGATCCGGACTCCCAACGGACGATTGCTACCGGGACTGAGAGTGGTGGTCTCTACTTCCTTGACAACGTTTCTGCTCTATCCGTCTTCTCTTCCTCCTCTACAGATCTTCTCCAATGGCATCTTCGCCTTGGTCATGCTCCTCCCCGCATTCTACGACAACTCCTGCCGCACCTCCCTCCTCATCATCCTCCTCTAAACTGTGATGCATGTCAACTTGGCAAACATCACCGCTCCTCCTTCCACCAACGCAGAGTCGGGGCTCCTCCCATCCGTTCGACCTCGTTCACTCTGACATATGGGGTCCCGCTCCTACCCTCACCATCGGTCGGGGCAGTTCCTATTTTGTCACCTTCATTGATGATTTCTCTCGATCTACGTGGGTCTATCTTCTTAAAGATCGCTCCGAGTTATTCTCTGTTTGGACCTCCTTTTATTCGATGGTTAAAACTCAGTTCGCTACGTCTATTAAAATCCTTCGTTCTGACAATGCTCAGGAGTATCTTAGTCACGACTTCTCCTCCTTTTGCACTCACCATGGTGTTATTCGTCAAACCAGCTGTGTCTACACTTCCCAACAAAATGGGTGGCGGAACGCAAAAACCGTCACCTCCTTGATGTCGCTCGCACTATGATGAATCAAATGCATGTTCCTCGCTCCTATTGGGGCTATGCTGTCCTTCTCTCCTGCTATCTCATCAATCGCCTTCCCTCCACCGTTCTCCACGGTGCTACCCCCTTCTCCCTTCTTTATCCGGACAAGGATCCCTTTCCTCTTCCTCTACACATCTTTGGGTGCACCGCTTTTGTGCACTCTCCCGCTGCCACCCGTGATAAACTCTCACCCCGTGCCACCAAATGTGTCTTTCTGGGCTATTCTCCCACTCAGAAAGGCTATTGTTGCTTGGCTCTGTTACCCGCAAGCAATTTGTCTCTGCGGATGTCACCTTCTTTGCCAATGCCTCTTACTTCTCTCCCGCTTCCTCTTCTCCTCCTCCTGCTCCTCCTTCTCATACCAACTCATCCCTTCCCTCTGCTCCCACTGAGGTTCCGTCCTCTCCACCCACTCCACCGCCTTCCCCATCCTCCTCATCTCCACCCTCTACTCCGCTTTCTCCCTCCACTCCGCTGCCATCTCTCTCTACTCTCGGGCCAGCTCTCTCCACCACGGATACTCCGGATACTGAGGCACCTGCTGACCTGGATCTCCCGATTGCTCTTCGCAAAGGGGTTCGGGCTTGTACCCACCATCCTCTTGCTGCGGTTGTTTCCTACGATCGCCTTACCCCTGCTCGCCGAGCCTTTGCCCTGGCTATCTCGGCCACTACCACCCCCCGTTCCTACCAGGAGGCCCTTACTATTCCTCACTGGAAAGTTGTCATGGATGAGGAGATTGCTACTCTCACTGAACGGGGTACCTGGACCCTTGTTCCGCCTCCTTTCGGCACCGATGTTGTTGGTTGTCGCTGGTCTTCGTAGTGAAGTTTCTCCCAGATGGCAGTGTGGATCGTTATAAGGCTCGCCTGGTTGCCAAGGGTTTTACCCAAACTTATGGGGTTGATTACTTTGACACTTTCTCGCCCGTGGCTCGCCTCAGCACTATCGGGTTCTTCTCTCTGTAGCTGTTAACAGGGATTGGCCTATCTCGCAGCTAGATGTTAAGAATGCCTTCCTCTATGGAGATCTGCAGGAAGCTGTTTACATGGAGCAACCTCCTGGGTATGTTGCTCAGGGGAGACACGGGTATGCCGGCTAAAGAAGGCTATCTATGGCCTCAAGCAGAGTCCTCGTGCCTGGTTTGACAAGTTCAGTGGCATTGTTGCGGCCATTGGTTTTACACGAAGCTCAGCAGATCACTCCTTGTTTGTTCGGAAACCGCCTCTGGTCTTGTTGTTCTTGCGGTTTTATGTTGATGACATTCTTCTTACTGGCGATGACCAGGATGGGATACTGATGACCAAGAAACACCTTCGTCACATCTGGTTACAAAAGATATGGGCTCCCCGAAATACTTTCTGGGGATTGAAATCTCTAGAAAGCCCAACTCATGGTCCTTTCACAACGGAAGTATGCTCTTGATCTTTTAAAGGATGCAGGACTCACTGGTGCTAAACCTGCACGTTGTCCTATGGCTGCTGGAGAAGACAAAACTTGGACAGATGACTCACCTCTTCTCTCTGATCTTACGAGATACCGGCGTCTGGTGGGCAAGCTCATATATCTCACGGTAACCAGACCCGACATCTCCTATGCTGTTGGCAAGGTGAGCCAGTTCATGCAAGCTCCGAGGAGTGTCATCTACAATCTGCTCTGAGGATATTAGAGTATATTAAGCTGCTCCAGGGAAAGGACTCCTATTTCAGAAGAATGGTCACCTAAGGGTTGAAGCTTACTCTGATTCAAGCTATGCAGATGACAAAGGGACCGCAAATCGACTTCAGGTTTCTGCACATTTGTTGGAGGCAATCTTGTGAGTTGGAAGAGCAAGAAACAGTCTGTCGTTTCCAGGTCTAGTGCAGAGGCTGAATATCGTAGCATGGCATCGACTACATGTGAGTTGAAGTGGTTGCGGGCTCTCATGCTTGACCTAGGAGAGGTTTACAACTATCCTCTTCCTATGTTCTGTGACAATAAGGCCGCGATACACATTTCCAAAAATCCGGTCTTTCATGAGAGAACAAAACACATAGAAGTCGACTGTCATTTTATTCGAGAAGAAATATTGAAGAAACAAATTTGCACTCCATTTGTCACGTCCGACAACGAGTTGGCAGACGTCTTCACCAAGCCAGTGTCCGCTTCCTTTTTCCACATCTGTGACAAGCTGGGCATGATCGATATATATGCTCCAGCTTGAGGGGGAGTGTTGAAGTTGGTGACGGCGGTCTGGCGGTTTGTCTTGGCGGGTTGAAGACAGCGCGGTCTGGCGGTTTGTCTCAGTCGGCTTGGAGACCGGGCGGTCTGGCGGTCTTCCCTGGCAGTCTCTCTTCCTCTCTGGTGGTAGCCGTGCGGTTAGCCTGCTGTCTAACCGCGCGGCTTGTGCGGTTTGTTTGTATATTCCGCTTGTCCTGTAAATTATAGTCCCACATCTCTTATTTGTATTCTCTCATCTCTCCTCCATTCTATATAAAGGAGAGCATACCTTTGTAATAGATATCTTTTTTGGATAATAAAATTTCAATTATTCAAAAGTTTATTCGCTTGTTCTCTATTTTTTGCTTCTTTTCTCTACTTTCTAACAGCCTTGCTGGACCCCACCCGCTCATGGCCTCTTTGCCCGGGCTTGCCCCAAGCTTGGCATTCTCGTCAGTCTCACAGAAGGGGACTAGTCTCGCCGGGACACTATCCACACATGACGCACATGTCACGGGATAGCCAGCCGACCACGGAGACATAGCCACGCCTTGGCACAACACAAACCAAGGACTAAATACATCGTAATCCCTCTTTGTACTGCAAGGTTCCCGCGCACTAAGGAAACCATCTCCAACTCGTGCGGAGCTAACCTTGTTCACCAAGGAAACCATCTCCAACTCATACGGAGCTAACTTTGTCCCTCAAGGAAACCATCTACCGCCACGAGGAGCTAACCTTGTCCGGGTTCGACTACACGTACCTTTTCAAGCAAACGGGACAATCACCACCACCACACAACGGCATCTTGCCGCAACGGAAAATCTCTACGAATCCCTAAGTTCGTATGCAACATCACCGAGTCGGACTAACGGTCGCGACTACGGCTTCACCCACCATGCCTAATCCACTGGCGAGCGGATCTCTAATGCAAGATATGCCGGGGACGGACTCAATCACCAGAGGTTCCTCTTGAACCTTGGCAAACCAAAGCCCCTCTCATTTGAGAGTTTGATGCCAAAAATCTAGAAGAAAACGATGCTAAAAACGTGCATCATAAAGACCGAGAGGAGAGATGTCGTTACCTTCCGACTCCTCTTCCTTGCCATGGCAAAAATGGCCGGATGGAAATCTTCGTAACGCTCTAAGCTCCACGGATCCGGACTCGGCTCGCGATTTGGAGCTCCGAAACCCTTCCTACAGCCCAAGACCTTCTTCTTCTTCCTCCTTGCTCTAGTTTCTCTCAAGAAATTAGAAAGAGAAGACTTGAAAAAAATGAGGATCTGCAACCCTAACTTCGACTTAACTTCCAGGAGATGGCCTGAACTATTAGATCCCAAAACCAGAAAAAGAATGGCCGCGATTCGCCTGGAAAACAGAAGACCTGGGCCGAAAACGGCCTGTGCACACGCCCGTGTCCAGGCCGTGTGCCCCATTCACCGTCTCAAATCGACGCGCCTGGAATCGCACACGGGCATCCGACACGCCCGTGTTCCATCTGACACGCCCGTGTCCCCAGTGACACGGCCGTGTGGCTAGCCGTGTGCCTCCAACTACACGGCCCCGAAACCAACCCGAGAGGTGACACGGCCTGGAACACTCCCGTGTCCCAAGCCGTGTGTCAAGTCTCGACACCCGTCGACAGGCTTTGTGTCGACACCGCGAAAAAACGTCGAGCGAAGATCGTCGACCAAGCGGACACGCCCTGTGACACGCCCGTGTCACAGGCCGTGTGCCCCAGTCTCGACACCTTGTCGAGCAAAAGTGTCGACACTTGGGACGAGTGTCGACACGGCCTCGACATGCCCTGCGACACGCCCGTGTCGCAGGCCGTGTGCCACCCCTCTCGACACTTTGTCGAGCGAAAGTGTCGACACTTGGGCCGAGTGTCGACACGGCCTCGACACGCCCTGCGACACGCCCGTGTCGCAGGCCGTGTTCTCCACTCTCGACACTCTGTCGAGCGAAAGTGTCGACACTTGGGCCGAGTGTCGACACGGCCTCGACACGCCCTGCGACACGCCCGTGTCGCAGGCCGTGTGCCTCCTGCCAGAAACCCAAAAATTTTTCTGAACTGCAGACTGAGCCTCTTAAAAACTGGGGTGTTACAACTCTCCCCCCACTTAACAGAATTTCGTCCCGAAATTTCAAACAAAAGAGGTACAAAACTTAAATTGTACCTGACAAAATAGTTCTGGATAGTCTCTAGCATGGCCTGTTCTCGCTCCCAAGAGAACTCCTCACGACCGCAGTTGTCCCAACGAACTTTCACAAGTTTAACTTCTTTATTCCGCAACTGCCGACTCTCCGAATCTTCTATAGCGATTGGAAGGACTCGCGTCCTCAAGTCTTCCTCAATCGGCACCGATGCCGGCTCAATCACCACGCTAGCCTCCACCAAGGCTTTCCTCAAAACGAGACGTGGAAGACGTCATGTAATCCACTCAAATCTGCGGACAACGCCAACCGATAGGCTGCTTCTCCTATCCGCTCAACAATTTCAAAAGGCCCCAAAAAACCTTGGACTCAACTTCTTGAGTCGGCGAATCCGTGAGACGCCTTTGAACGGCTTAACCTTCAGATAAACCCAATCACCAACTGCAAATTCCAACTTCCGGTGACGAGCATTAAAATATTTTGCTTGCCTGTCTTGCGCCACTTTCATACGCTCTTGGATGGTCTGAACCAACTCACAAGCGTCAACTACCACATCCTTTCCCAAAAGTTTGGTGTCTCCCGCCTCTGCCCAAGACATTGGCGTTCGACACCGCCTCCCATACAAAGCTTCGTATGGCGCCATCTTTATGCTTGCTTGAAAACTGTTATTGTACGCAAATTCTATCATGAAGAGGTGATCCTCCCACCTCTTGCCAAAATCAAGAACGCACATTCTCAACATATCCTCCATAGTACGGTTCGTTCTCTCCGTTGCCCATCAGTTTGAGGATGGAACGCCGTACTGAACTTTAGCTTCGTGCCCAAACTCTTCTGAACCAATCTCCAGTCCTTGGACGTAAACCGTCCATCGCGATCACTGACTATGCTCTTAGGAATTCCGTGCAGTCGCACAATGTTGTGAACATACAACTCCACCAGCTTCTCCACGCTGTCCTCTTTCCGATTCGGGATGAAGTGAGCCACCTTGGTTAGGCGATCCACGATCACCCAAATAGCATCATTACCATGCTGCGATCTAGGCAAACCATGCACAAGTCCATGGAAATGTCCTCAAATTTCCACTCAGGAATTGGAAGGGCTTCAGGAACCCGCCCGGTTTCTGACATTCGGCCTTCACCAAGGCACATGTTGGCAACGACTCACATACAAAGCTACATCCCGCTTCAAACCCCGGCCACCAAAGGATTTCTTCATATCCAAGTACGTCTTTGTACTGCCTGGGTGAATGAAGTACTTGAGAGTGAGCCTCAAACATCACTCCTCACGGAGATTGCCAAACTGCGGTACACAAACCCTTCCATCCTTTCTCAAGATTCCCCCGATCATCTCCCAGGTGCTGCTCTCGCCTGTTTGAGCCTCCAACACAAAAGGTGAAACTCCACATCTAATCGAGTCGCTTCCCGAATACGATCAGACAAGTCGTTTTGCACTTCAATCCAGTTCAACCGAGCCACGCTAGACTCGCCTCTCGCAACACATTCCAATCCAATGGACTCCCATTCCCGTACCAACCGCTCATCATGAGCTTCGATCCAATTTCCTTGCCCCGAGTACTTTCTACTCAACGCATCCGCCACCACATTGGCTTTACCCGGCGTATACTGGATCGCCACTTCGTAGTCTCCAAGAAACTCAACCCATCTGCGTTGCCGCATGTTCAAGTCCTTTTGATCCAAGAGATACTTCAGGCTTTTATGGTCTGTGAAGATCTCCACCCTTGAGCCATACACATAGTGTCGCCAAATTTTCAATGCGAAGATTACCGCCGCCAACTCCAAATCATGGACGGGGTAATTCCTCTCATGAGGTTTCAGCTGTCTAGACCCAAAAGCTATCACCTTCCCATGTTGCACCAAAACGCAACCCAAACCGCATTCCGATGCGTCACTGAAAATTTGAAATCCATCGGTCCCTTGCGGTAAACTCAAGATCGGAGCCATCATAAGCCTCTCCTTCAGGGCCTCAAATGCTTGACCGCACTCTTGGGTCCACACAAATTTATGGTCTTTGCGAGTGAGAGAGGTGAGGGTAGAGCTATCTTCGAGAAATTCTCCACGAATCTCCTATAATACCCGCTAGTCCAAGAAAACTTCGGACTTCCGCCACGGTCCTCAACACCGGCCAATCTCTGATGGCCTCCACTTTCGCTGGATCCACTGCACACCCCATCACCACTAATCACGTGGCCCAAAAATGCCACCTTCTCCAACCAGAACTCGCATTTGGAGAATTTTGCATACAACTCATTCTCCCTCAACACTTGCAAAACCATTCTTAAGTGGGTCTCATGCTCCACTTGCGATTTGGAATACACCAAAATATCATCAATGAAAACAACCACAAAAGAATCCAAGTATTCCCGGAATACCCGATTCATCAGATCCATGAACACCGATGGTGCGTTCGTCAACCGAACGGCATCACCGTAAACTCAAAGTGTCCATACCTTGTACCAAAGGCAGTTTTGGGTATGTCCTCATCTCGAATTCGCAGTTGATAGTAGCCTGACTTCAAGTCCAGTTTCGAATATACCACTGACCCCACCAATTGGTCGAACAAATCGTCTATCCGAGGATCAGATAATTATTCTTGACGGTCAATTTGTTCAGCTCTCGGTAGTCTATGCATAGGCACATGCTACCGTCCTTCTTCTTTACAAACAACACCGGTACGCTCCACGGTGAAGAACTGGGTCTAATATACCCTTGCTCCAACAGTTCCTGTAACTGTACCTTAAGTTCTGCCAACTCCTTTGGTGTCATCCTAAAAGGAGGACGTGACACCGGTCTAGCCTCCGGCACTAACTCGATCGAGAAGTCAATCTCCCGCCGAGGAGCGCTCCAGGAAGTTCATCCGGAAATACATCCTTGAACTCTGCCACCACAGGCACTTCCTCAAAAGACAGTTGGGAGAGACGAACCTCCAATAACGCTACAAGCGCTACACCACCCTGGTTAACCACCCGCACCAACTGCATGGCCGAAATCAGGGAACAGGCCACTCCACAAAGGCCCTCAAATTTGACTTCCGTTTGCCCCTTACTCCTTAGAGTCACTACCTTGGATAAACAATCAATGCTGGCGCGCTGCTCTGCAAGCCAGTCCATGCCCAAAATGACATCGAACTCTACTAAAGGTAACACTGCTGCTTCCAGAGAGAAGACAACTCCGTCTAGCTCCCACAAATGCGCCTTTAGCCCCGGTGGTCATAGATGACCCATTGGGCATGCGCACTTTCAGCTCTGCTCCCGACGAAAAAGACTCAACTCCTATTCTCCGGATGAAGCTCTCCGCAAGAAAGGAGTGCGATGCTCCCGTATCAAACAATACCCTAGCGGGGTATCCGGAAACTAACACGAAGCCTACAACATAGACATTTCACAAAAAGTCTAAAAGATGAAGCACAAAATTTAAACTTAAATTTTCTTCATACCTGTCACCACATCAGTCTGGCGGATCGCTTCCTGCTGTCCAAGGTTGTAGGCCCTTGGTTGCACCGGTTGGAAACCGAGAAGCGCTCGACTCCGCCATCTTTCCCTTCTCTGCAGCACTGGGACCGGAGCGCACAGTCTGCTCCTGCCTTGCCTCTTGCCCCGCTCCCCCTTGCTGACAAGCACGGGCTATATGCCCAACCTTCCCGCAATTGTAGCACGTCGGCAGTCCCCTAGAGTGGAACCCCCAGGCGTCCAGTTGCTCCTCTCACCAGATCTGGGAGTGTGAGGCTTCTTCCTCCACCTACTCCCATCAGACTTTCCATGAGATTGGGAAGGCTTCCCTTCCCCTTGCTTGGGGGTAAAACCCTTTCGACGCTGGGTTCGCTCCAGATCATTCTCCAAACTCCTGCGGCTTCAACTGGATCATTAAATCCCGCCTCTTCATGGAGATGAGGGGTTGTCTCAGATTTTCCCTCAACCCTTGGTAGAAGAGGTTATCCCTCTCTACATCATCAGCCATTGTCGTTCCCGCATAACGACCCAAACGGGTGAACTCTTGCACGTACTCGTCCACTGTCTTGTCTCGCTGCATTAGATGCAGAAACTGCCTCTACAGGGCCAGCCGCGTAGAAACTGGTATATATCTCTTTAGAAAAGCGTCCCCAAATTCCTCCACCAACGGGGTGCGTCCAGGGAACTGGCGGCCACTAAGGCTCACCCACCACAACTTGGCGTCTCCTTCCAACATGAACGCCGCATACTCAGCTTTCTTTCCTCTGGCGTCTCTGCCGCCTTAGTAGTTCTTGAATACGAACCCACCAATCCTCCGCATCCGTTGGCGTTCCAACACCCTTGAAGGACGGGGGATGGAAACTCAGGAAGTACTTCATGTGTCGGTCTCCATGTCCTACCACCACCCTTTCTGCCAAGGCTCCACTCGCCTGGCTTCTCCGCCTGGCACGGCCGTCGCCGTGTCCGGTGTAGCAGGGGTTGCTACCTGGGCTGCAGCCGCCGCTTGGGCTGCCACCAACGCTTCTGCAAGCATACGGCAGAAGTCGGCCGGGTTTACACCCGTGTCCAAAAGGCCTGGAGCAGTAGCACTGCTCGCCGAGAGATCATCCCTTGCTCTTGAAGTGCCCGCCCCGTTGCTTGCACTCTTCAGGAAAACAAGAAATAAGGGATTAGTCTCCAATCTCAAGACTAAAATATAAGGACACTCACGGTCCGCGTTACTCTTATGTAGATAACTTCTCTACAAACCGACCTCGAATCTAACCTCGCTTTGATACCAAATTGTAACACCTCCCCTGTAGTGGACGTATAATATGGGTCCGGCCGGGGCCCCACAACATACGAACGCCACAGCTTTAGTATTATAAGTTGATATAGCTACCCAAACTCAAAACACTTGCACAACACAGCGAAAACCAAGCACAACTAGAAGTATCCACTACCAAAGAGTAAACAAATGCCTTAAGGCCTTACATCAAATGTCCCAAAGTATAGTACATCAAACATGATTGTGCTAGCACTCCTAGTCTACCCGGCATGCAAGCCGGACAAAAGAGTCTCAAACAAACATCATCAAAATGTAGTGCTACAAAATAGGGAAAACACTTCATGGGGCTTAGGCCTTTCTGGCCGGCGTGTTAGCTTCTGCATGCGATCCTTGCCCTGTAAAAATTATTAGTAACGGGGTCAGCAAAGCTGACCTCAACTGTGTAACAACACATCTCCCCGCCGCCCCTAACGGACCCCGGGAACCCTCCAACGGCAAGTCAGCACTTCATATGCAATAAACATCTATAAATAGGAAGCATTAAAACAGGCTTGGATTCTCAATCATCAACATGTTCTCTATTGGTTGAGTATATAAGTAAGGGGCCTACTATGCAACATGATGCAACACTCGGGCTTCACCCAAGGTACCCTACAACGTATGTATCTAGCACAATATCACATCATTTGGGTACTCACGTTCCCCATTGGCATAAAAGCCGCAACACTAAGGGAGTCACCTCCCCTTAAGCGGCGCACAGGCCGCCACAAGGAATTCTTGCCAAGGCCCACCGCTCATGGGGCTTAGCCCCGGGCTTGCCTGCAAGCTCTGACGTCTCATGTCGGATTCCAACAAACACAGACGCCGATTCTAAGAAGCCTTGCTGGACCCCCCCGCTCATGGCCTCTTTGCCCGGGCTTGCCCCAAGCTTGGCATTCTCGTCAGTCTCACAGAAGTGACTAGTCTCGCCGAACACTCTCCACATATGAGCACATGTCACGGGATAGCCACCGACCACGGAGACATAGCCACCTTGGCACAACACAAACCAAGACTAAATACATCGTAATCCCTCTTTGTACTGCAGCGTCCCGCGCACTAAGGAAACCATCTCCAACTCGCGCGGAGCTAACCTTGTTCACCAAGGAAACCATCTCCAACTCATACGGAGCTAACTTGTCCCTCAAGAAACCATCTACCGCCACGAGGACTAACCTGTCCGGGTTCGACTACACGTACCTTTTCAAGCAAACGGGACAATCACCACCACCACACAAACGGCATCTTGCCGCAACGGAAAATCTCTACGAATCCCTAAGTTCGTATGCAACATCACCGAGTCGGACTAACGGTCGCGACTACGGCTTCACCCACCATGCCTAATCCACTAGCGAAGCGGATCTCTAATGCAAGATATGCCGGGACGGACTCAATCAACCCGGAGGTTCCTCTTGAACCTTGGCAACCCAAGCCCCTCTCATTTGAGAGTTTGGTGCCCAAAAATCTAGAAGAAAACGATGCTAAAAACGTGCATCCTAAAGACCGAGAGGAGAGATGTCGTTACCTATCCGACTCTCTTCCTTGCCATGGCAAAAATGGCCGGATGGAAATCTTCGTACGCTCTAAGCTCACTGATCCGGACTCGGCTCGCGATTTGGAGCTCTGAAACCCTTCCTACACAGCCCAAGACCTTCTTCTTCTTCCTCCTTGCTCTAGTTTCTCTCAAGAACTTAGAAGAGAAGACTTGAAAAAAAATGAGGATCTGCAACCCTAACTTCGACTTAACTTCCCAGGAGATGGCCTGAACCGTTAGATCTAAAACCAAAAAAGAATGGCCGCGATTCGCCTGGAAAACAGAAGACCTGGGCCGAACACGGCCTGGCACACGCCCGTGTCCAGGGCCATGTGCCCCATTCGCCGTCTCAAATCGACGCGCCTGGAATCACACACGGGCATCCGACATGCCCGTGTTCCATCTGACAAGCCCGTGTCCCAGTGACACGGCCGTGTGGCTAGCCGTGTGCCTCCAACTACACGGCCCTGAAAACCAACCCGAGAGTGACACGGCCTGGAACACGCCCGTGTCCCAAGCCGTGTGCCAAGTCTCGACACCCGTCGACAGGCTTTGTGTCGACACCGCGAAAAACGTCGAGCGAATATCGTCGACCAAGCGTGACACGCCCTGTGACACGCCCGTGTCACAGGCGTGTGCCCCAGTCTCGACACCTTGTCGAGCAAAAGTGCTCGACACTTGGGACGAGTGTCGACACGGCCTCCACGCCCCTGCGACACGCCCGTGTCGCAGGAAGTGTGCACCCTCTCGACACTTTGTCGAGCGAAAAGTGTCGACACTTGGGCCGAGTGTCGACACGGCTCGACACGCCCGGCAACACGCCGTGTCGCAGGCCGTTGTTCTCCACTCTCGACACTCTGTCGAGCGGAAAGTGTCGACACTTGGGCCGAGTGTCGACACGGCCTCGACACGCACTGCGACAGCCCCTGTCGCAGGCCGTGTGCCTCCTGCCAGAAACCCAAAAATTTTTCTGAACTGCAGACTGAGCCTCTTGAAAAACTGGGGTTTACAGAGTAGTACTGGGATGGGTGACCTCCTGGGAAGTCCCGTACGACCCAGCTTAACTGTCGAGTTCGCTCGTCAAAGGGAGGCTTGCTGCCACCAACAACCCGCCCGTGGAAGGGAGAGGTTTGGGGTGCTTGGGCAGCAGCCCGGGTAGCGTCGCCTAGAGCGTAGCCGTGACGCTGTCACGTTGATCGGCTAGGTGGCGTTACAATAAAAGTGCACTTTTTGTAACGGTCCAGGCCCATCCCATGGGAACACGCTGACACCGCCGGCCTACCAGGGTCCAGACCCGTGCCCCACACTAATAGTAATCCTTTCACATTCAAGCCTGCAGGCCATGCACCCCAACCACTCTCTGCCTGTTTATCAGCAGGTAGGTTGTTGTCACTGGGTCTCGAACCCAGGACCTAATAAGAGAGCTTTCCACAACTCCATCATCACCAACTGAGCTGCAGCTCAGTTGGTGATGAGGGAGTGGCGGAAAGCTCTCTTATCAAGGTCCTGGGTTCCGATACCCAGCGGCAACAACCTACCGTGCTGATAAACAGGCCGGAGAGGGGTTGGGGTGTAAGACCTGCAGGCTTGAATGTGAAAGGCTGACTCCTAGTGGTTGGCCTCGGGTCGGATCCTGGTAGGCCGGCGGTGCCAGCTGGTTCCCATGGGATGGGCCTGGACCGTTATAAAAAATGCACTTTTTTTAACGGCCTCCCCAGCCCACGGCTCGCAAGGACGGCCGCCGGCACCCCAGCACCACGCTCGAAAGGGTTCAGCCTAACCAGGTCTGCAGACCATGCACCTCAACCCCTCTCCGCGCCTGTTTATCAGCAGCGGCGGGTTTTTCCACTGGGGATCGAACCCAGGACCTTGATAAGAGAGCTTAACACCACTCCCTCATCACCAACTGATCTGCGCTCAGTTGGTGATGAGGGAGTGGTGTAAAGCTCTCTTATCAAGGTCTTGGGTTCGAT
This sequence comes from Platanthera guangdongensis, assembly GCA_039583875.1. Lineage (NCBI taxonomy): Eukaryota > Viridiplantae > Streptophyta > Magnoliopsida > Asparagales > Orchidaceae > Platanthera > Platanthera guangdongensis. The sequence goes on from CM077152.1 coordinate 23,559,278, forward strand.
CCCCAGTGGCAACAACGGCCGCTGCTGATAAACAGGCGCAGAGAGGGGTTGGGGTATATGGTCTGCAGACCTGGTTAGGCTGAACCCTTTGAGCGTGGTGCTGGTGGTGCCAGTGCCGTCCTAGCGAGCCGTGGGCTGGGAGGCCGTTACACCACTATAGGTGGAGCTGAAGGAAACAACAAAGCTGACGACCATGGTGATTCATCCGACCCGAGGATGCTGATACTGTGCAAACCTACTGGAGTTGATCCTATTCCAGATAAATGGCAAGGAGAGAGTTCAGACTACCTCTTAGGCTACAGTACACTGTAGCATATGTCTTTTAGGTGATACCCTCT